>JAZAVI010000096.1:0-189897 GCA_036326025.1 Chrosomus eos | reverse complement strand
CCTCCCCCCACAGCTCCCCCCCCACAGCTCCCCCCCCCACAGCTCTACCCTCCGCAGCTCGTCTCCCCACAGCTCCTCCCTCCACAGCTCGTCTCCCCACAGCTCCTCCCCCCACAGCTCTACCCCCCACAGCTCCTCCCCCCACAGCTCTACCCCCCACAGCTCCTCCCTCCACAGCTCTATCCCCCACAGCTCCTCACCTCACTGCTCCTCCGCAGCTCCTCCCCCCACAGCTCCTCCCCCCACAGCTCTACCCCCCACAGCTCCTCCCCCACAGCTCTACCCCCCACAGCTCTACCCCCCACAGCTCCTCCCCCCACAGCTCTACCCCCCACAGCTCCTCCCTCCACAGCTCTATCCCCCACAGCTCCTCACCTCACTGCTCCTCCGCAGCTCCTCCCCCCACAGCTCCTCCCCCCACAGCTCTACCCCCCACAGCTCCTCCCTCCACAGCTCCTCCCCCCACAGCTCTACCCCCCACAGCTCCTCCCCCCACAGCTCTACCCCCCACAGCTCCTCACCTCACTGCTCCTCACCTCACTGCTCCTCCGCAGCTCTACCCCCCACAGCTCCTCCCCCCCCACAGCTCCTCCCTCCACAGCTCTACCCCCCACAGCTCCTCCCTTCACTGCTCCTCCACAGCTACTCCCTTCACTGCACCTCCACAGCTCCTCCCCCACAACTTCTCCCTTCACTGCTACTGAGTATCGGATCGGGACATCCCTAATAATAAATAAACAAATACAAAATTAAAGTATAAGCCAGCAGCCCCCCACAGACAACACAGAAAAAAAAACATAAGAACATAAAATCACAACGTAAAATCAGGCCTGTGTTCCTCTCTCCACTGTTGTTGCTCCTCCTTTGTTTTCCGCTCCTCCGTGAGAAATGCTTTTATTATCATTATTCATGTCTTTCATTAACACTCTTGCCACCGGCCTTGCGCCGCTCATGTCCCTGTCCCTCGGCCTCGTCCTGCTCTCCACAATGTTATTTCAGCAACATGACAAGCCAGTGAATTAGAAGGTTTCAATTGTTGCTTTGTACAGTGAGTGACATTTTATCTACATGTAACGTGGCTAGAGTTTTGACACTGAGTCAATGGGCTCTTTCTTATTCTTTTTTTTTCCCGCTTGTTTCCTTTTACTCATCTTTGTTTTATGAGCGGGTGCCAATCGAGAAATTGGCAGTTTAGGTTGTTTCTCCACCATTAGCACAGCTGCAGCACACTGGCAAACTTGAGTTTGGTTTGAATGACGGCGCGCTGTGCAAGAGAGGAGCGTACACGAGCGTGATTGACACTGCTAACACACTCCTCCTGGCTCTGATTGGTTGTTTCTGAACGGGAGTGGTGTATTTCTGCAAATGGAATAGGACCACTGGGAGGAGCCATATGAACTTGATTTTTATTTTTTTTTTTCACAGATTATCTGTCTCATAGTCTACTGTCAGAACATAATGACAGTTTTAACAAATATGTAAAAACAATTTTTACAAAAGTTACCTACTGCAGCTTTAAGCCAAATCGATTTGCTCTGGAACAAGTAATAGATTAAAAAGACCAAAGATCGCTCATTTGAAATACCCCAAATTAATAATATCTCACGTTTAACCACTATCGACATACGAGCCAGCCGCAAATTCCTGAAGGATTGGCCGAGATTAAGCTGTTCTCAGCGGGAACATAAGTGCTAAACCCGCTGACGGCCTGAAGTTTGCATATGTGAAAGCATCTGAACAGATTGTAAAATAGGCACTATGATTATAAATGAGTCACATATTTGAGGTCTTTCTACATTCTCACCTAGAAAACTCTTAAACCACATTTTGTGACCCAACGTGTGTGTGTGTGTGTGTGTGTGTGTGTGTGTGTGTGTGTGTGTGTGTGTGTGTGTGTGTGTGTGTGTGTGTGTGTGTGTGTGTGTGTGTGTGTGTTCCTTACAGAATGTCTTTCTCAGAGACTGAAAGAAAAGGGTCACACCTCAGAGGACATAAATAAGCGCCTCCTAAGTGTCCGGAAATACCTGGCTGAGAAGATCAGTGACATAAACCGGGCAAAAACTGTCAGTGGTAAGTTTTTACATACACATTTCTTAATGTAATAGAATTTACTAATGATATCTTTGTACTTTTACATTTATATGTTCATCATTTCATTGGGTAACTGTTGAGCAGTTTTTTTGTTGAAAGCTTGTCCACTTTTCTTTGACACATCAGTTACACACTTCTTGAGTGCTTGAGTATTGTTATAATATGGATAGTTCCTGTCCTTAAACGTATTAAACATGACAAAGCTATGAAATCAAACCTTTCTATGCATATTTTGTTTCTTTATGTTCATTTTAAAACAGAAATAGACTTTTAATTGTGAATCAATGTTTGTTATTATAAACATTTTTAAATTACCTATTTATATTCACAATATGCACATCGTCTTGGAATATTTAGCCTTTTTATTTTCATATAGACACTACACAACGCATGTATTGAATTGAGGTCAAACATTATAAACTGAAAAAAGCGGACCTGTCCCCGTTTATCCCGTCACTTCACCATGTGACAGCAAGCTGGCTCGTGATTGGTTGATGTGGTGCGAACTGACACAGAACTTCAGATTTTTCATATCGGGCGGCAGACGCGAATTCACGTCAAACCCGGGAATGCACAAAAAGCACTAAATAAAAACATTCGGCCGTAATGCGCTCAATTTGTGCCAAAAGAATTTTTTATGCGTGTAATTCAATTTGTATTGACAAATCACTGCAATAACGCAGTTATTAATATACATCTGTTTTTAGAGCCAAAACGCTAATTTAACTGAATTTTGGTGCATCCCTGTTTCATAATTTAAAACCTACACCTGAAGAAGGTTAAATAAAAAGATGACTGTAATGCTATGAACATTACATAGTGGACAAAGTTCACAGCTGTCAAGATCTTGTATCTGCTCAAAGTACGCCCAAATATGTTGGATGAATATATTTAAATATGTAATGGAGAATCTTATGTACTAATGTGGTTTAAGTACATTGTCCTAATGAATTCTTCTTCTTTTTGCAGGTCTAATCAGTCAACCCCAGTGAAGCCTATGAAGTGTGAATTAAGTAATAAAAATGATAAATTCATGTTTTGTGTCAGATGTTTATTTCTAGTTATTTCTGTTTCAGGACTTAATCCTGTATATAATTTTTTCAGATGCATGCTCTTCATTCTTTGCTAAACAAAACATAAGCTGTATGCTATTGAAAAGTGTGTGCAGTTTATACCCATTATCTATAATTTTGGTAACCATTTAAATGGATTAATTAAAAACTATAATTACTGTCCTAATTATTAACAGCTAAAAGCATGTAACCATTAAACATACAAATCTTAACCAATACAATATGTACTGGAAACCATTAAATATGTGCAACTCAATACCAATACAAATTTGTAATGAAACCATTACAAGAACCAATACAAAACTGCAATGGAAACCATTAAATATGTGCAAATCAGAACCAATACAAACTGAAATGGAAACCATTAAATATGTGCAAATCAGAACCAATACAAACTGTAATGGAAACCATTAAAAATCATGACCACTACATATTTGTAAGAAAACCATTACAAATCAAAACCAATACAAGCTGTAATGGAAACCATTAAAAATCATGACCAATACATATTTGTAAGAAAACCATTACAAATCAAAACCAATAGAAGCTGTAATGGAAACCATTAAATATGTGCAAATCAGAACCAATACAAACTGTATTGGAAACCATTAAATATCATGACCAATACAAATTTGTAATGGAAACCATTAAAAATTCAAATCATGACCAATACAAATTTGTAATGGAAACCTATACAAACCAATAAATCCTAATGGAATGTGCCCAAAACACACTACGTAATGGACACCACTTGGTAATGGTTTTAATGGTTAACGGCTGATGGTTTGTAATGGTTTTGTAGTGGAAACCATTAGCATTTCTGTAATGGTTTCTATTGTTTTTTTCAGCAGGGATGGACTGCTCAAAAATCTGTAGATGAGAGCTATATGGGACCGAGCGCGAGCGAAATCCAGTGAAAGATGGTAAGAGTGCAGCGAGTGAAGGAGAGCTGTGAGGACGCGAAATGACAGCGCACAACGCCTCATTAATTCGCGCATGTAGTCATTTAATGTTTATATGTTTTAAAGCACTGAATCGCAAATTATTCGATTCTTAGCATTTTAAATCGATTTTTTACCGAAATAAACGATTCACGATTCAAAATACACGTTTCAAGATCGATGCATATGCATCGTCAGGATTTGTAATCGATGCATCGAGAAAACGAATGAATCGTTACACCCCTATTCTCTCGCCATCCATTTTGCCTGCTATATACACCACTATATACATCTGCGATGATGCTCTGTGTGCATTCCTACTGCCTGACTATATACAGACTTAGTCTGTTATTTTGGAATAATGAATAGTGTTAAAGGGTTGCATGTGATTCATTTGAATATTAGGAGCTTGCTATCTAAAATGGATTTATTGAGAGCCTGGCTTATCTATAACAAACCCCACGTAATTACTTTGTCTGAAACTTGGCTAAACAGTAATATCCATGATGAAGAAATAAAACTTGATAATTATGTCGTATTTAGGAAGGATAGAGGTTCAAGAGGTGGGGGCCTCGTGATATATATATCCACAAATTTGACTGCTGAACTTGCTCTGCCAAACGAGAATCCCAGGCATTTTCGAAGGCCTTTTTGTTAAGATCATTTTCCATGAAAATAAACGATTAATCATTGGAAATATTTATAAACCTCCATCTGCGCCAGTAGAAACCACTGACTGTATTTTGTCTACCATTAATTCTTTAGATGACAATTGTGAAAAGATTATACTAGGTGACTTTAATTCTAATTGGCTTGATCGCTCCTCTCAGAAAGATCGTAATCTCTTTAATAGTATAAATTTATCTCAAATCATAAAGGAACCTACCAGAGTTGGTTCCAGTTCCTCATCTTTGCTTGACTGGATCTTAGTCTCCCATCCTAATAGAATTCTACACTCTGGAGTTTTACCTGATTCTTTTAGTGACCATTCCATGGTTTTTTTGTATTTGGAAAATCAAAATACCTTGTCTCCCCCCTAAATTGATTAAAGTAAGACAATTTAATAAAATTAACCCTGAACTCTTTATACAGGATCTATTAAATATAAATTGGGAGAGATTTAAATTAATTCCATCAGTGGAAGATGCAGTTTTTCAAGATTATCAATAAGCATGCTCCTTTGATATCAATTAAGGTCAAGGGTCGACATCTACCTTAGATTAAGGGAGATCTCATATAATTATTTAAACAAAGAGACAAGGCCTGGGAAAAATATCGTAATACATTGGATTCTAATGATTGGAATGCATATAAGGAGTTAAGGAATAGATGTAAAACCAACACAAGAAATGCTAAAGCAAACTACTATAAAGACTGACTATCAACTGAATTTAAGAACCCGAAGAAATTTTGGAAGACAATCAATAGTATAACTAACAAAATCACTAAAAGTTTTACATCGCATATTAGATTAAATAATCAAACTGTGAGTGAACCTTTATTAATTGCAGAGGCATTCAGCCAGCACTTTTCCACAATTTGCAGCTCTCTGCCTGGTTACACTTATACTGGTCCTATATCAACTCAGTTTAGGTGTGGTAGCTCCTTCTGTTTCAAATCGATTTCTCCAATTGATGTTCAACGGGTTATTGATAGTCTAAGCTCTGGATGCAATGCTGGTCCAGATGGTCTGGAAATTAAGTTCTTTAAACTTGCCTCTCATGTTTTGTCATTTCCATTGGCCGATTTATTCAATTTATCTTTTGCAACTTGTGAAATACCCACAGCATGGAAAAGTGCAAGGATAATCCCTCTTCATAAAGGAGGTGACACATCAGACACTAATAATTATAGACCAATCTCTATTATTAACAGTATAGCAAAAATATTTGAAAAATTAATATTTACTCAATTATCTACATATCTTACTGACCATAATATATTATCTACTCACCAATCAGGCTTTCGACCAGGCCATTCAACCACCACTGGTGAATTTACAAATGATACAAATGATATACAGTCAGCAGCTGACAGTAATATGCTTACAGGTGCTATATTTATTGATCTTTCAAAAGCATTTGACATGGTTGATCATTATCTTCTTTTAGATAAATTGTATGCTATTGGTCTCTCTTTGAATTCTTTATTATTTTTTAATTCATTCCTTCACAATAGAAGTCAAAGTGTTTCCTTTCTGGGAAGTCAATCAGATTTCAAGATAAGTGATAAAGGTGTCCCACAAGGCTCATCCTTGGGTCCTCTTCTGTTCTCAATCTTTATTAATGATCTTCCTCAAATCTGTTCTGATTGTCAAATTCATTTATATGCAGATGATACTGTCTTATACTTTTCTAGCTCTGATATCACTCAAATTCAGCACTCTCTCCAATCTGATTTCAATTTGGTTCAAGGGTGGTTTTCTTCGAACAAGCTTCTTTTGAATAAGAGGAAATCATATAATATGTTGTTTTGCACTCGATCTGATCCTTTGATGTTTTGTAACTGGTCCATTAGCTTTCTTGATGGAACAACAATAGAAAAAACTGAGGAATTCAAATATTTAATTCAATTCAATTCAATTCAAGTTTATTTGTATAGCGCTTTTCACAATACACATTGTCTCAAAGCAGCTTTACAGAAAGTGCATTTCAGAAATGTACAAAGAAAAATACAGTTAGTTAATCATGTATAAATTTAGGCATAACATATCGCCGGTGTTTAGTCGTCTCTTCACAGGCGTCGAGTCGTCTCTCCACAGGCGTTTAGTCGTCTCTCCACAGGTGTTGGGGCATCTGAAGTCTTCGTGAGAGGCTGGATACAAACTGGAGCTGACGAACGCTATTTACCTCGGGACTAGTGTCCCGAGATAACAGCAGAAAGACGAGGGCTTTGGCCTTTGGCTTGATTCTCAGCTTTCCTTTAAATCTCATATTAACTTTATTACTAAGAAAACATTTGGTTGTCTAAAATCACTTTATCGTTCTGCTGACTGCTTCTCACAAGAAGTGCGTAAGAGAATTATAACCCAATTAATATTCCCGATACTGGACTATGCTGATGTGATCTATGGTAACACCACTGGTACAAATCTCCGTCCTCTTAATGTTTTATATAATAGTCTTTGTAGATTTGTGCTCAGATGTCCTTATAGAACCCACCACTGTTTAATGTATGAGTCATTGAACTGGCTTATGCCGAAGACCAGAAGACAACTCCACTGGTTAACACTTATTTTCAAATGTATTCATTTAAATTTTCCGTCGTATCTGAAAGACCTTTTAATTCCTTTCAGCTCTCAATACAACCTAAGGCACACGGACCAACTATTTTTTAGTAACACCCAGAATCAGTAAAGAAATTGGTCGTCGAGCATTTAAATTTAAAGCCCCATCTGATTGGAATAACCTTCCTTCTTCACTACGGTCGATCACTTCTCTTTATATCTTTAAATCATCCTTAATTACGCATTTTCAAACACACTGCTCGTGTTTCTGAATTGTTTTAGGTCTTATACTACTCACTGTCCAGAGTACTGTATATATGTGTGTATTTGTTTACAAATATGGATTGTATACTTTACTTTTTGCATGCAAGCAGCTATATTTATAAGGGGGTGTATTGTATGCTTATATGTACAAATGTCTATTTAATTTTTTTTTTTGCAGAGGGATTTATTTACTTATTTTTTTTTCTATTATCTTACTATTTTTTTTTTTTCATACCTGGTCTGTGCATAAATTGTGCATCATTGGCTGGTGAGGGGGTGGGGGGCTAGTCTCAGGGAGCATTGTTGAGTGTGAGTGGGTGTGTGTTAATGTGTGTGTCTTTGTACTTATGTGTTTGAAATTGTCTTTAATATTTACTCTGTATCATCTTGTTTTGTTTGTCATTATTGTAAGGACCCCCTCGAAAAAGAGATGGTACATCTCAAGGGGCTATCCTTGAAATAAAGAAAGAAAGAAAGAAATAAAGAATGCCCTAAGTGCAATAAAACACATGGAAAACGTCTCGGGTTATGACTATAACCCTTGTTCCCTGAGAAGGGAACAAGACAATGCATCGAGAATCGACACTTTGGGTACGCTCCCTTAGCGTGCGCCTCTGAAGTAAAAATGAAACTAATCCAATCCTGATTGGTGTTGCGTCGTGACGTAACATGTGACGGCATAACCGGAAGCATAAAGGTGACGCTGACGCATAGAATGCCAGCCTCGCGATGAAGCAAGACGCTCTAAGGCCTCGAGGGGCTTGGCAGAGCGATGCATTGTCTCGTTCCCTTCTCAGGGAACAAGGGTTATAGTCATAACCCGAGACGTTCCCTATCGAGGAAACTCGACAATGCATCGAGAATCGACACTTTGGGGAACGAATTCCCACTAGGCCACGCACCGAAAACAGGCCTGCCCCGGAGTGAAACTGATTCAGGCACTTAGCTAGGACGAGAGCACATGTGCGCCAGGCGTACTAGGGAGGTGCAAAATATAGACCCTAACAAAAGTGTATGGGGTAGCCCAACCGGCTGCCTCAAGATCTCCTGGATGGGAACTCCCGAAAGGAGGGCCCTAGAGGACACCATGCCTCTTGTAGAAAGAGCCCTAACAGCCAAAGGTGAAGGCAAATTGCGCACCTTGTAGGCCTACTTATGGTTTGTAAAGCCGGGAGCCCCTAATAGGTGATCCAAAACACACTACAGTAGGTCCGACCTCCTCCAAGAAGAGGACCTCTCAAGGTAAATACTCGGAACTCTGACTGGCAGAGCAAGGAACCTCTCCTTTTCTGCCGACACATGAGGTGGAGGATGAAATACTTGCAGGACCATGGACCTAGCCATGATAAATTGCACTTAAGGCACATAGCTGGGTCTCGGATGCAGGATGGCCTTAACTCCGCCGGGGGCACATCTCAAGCAAGCTGGCGATAATGCCAGGGCTTGGAGATATCCCAGTCTCTGTAAAGAAATAGCTAAGAGAAAGGCTATCTTGAACATGAGGTCCTAGGCGAAGCCGACTGGAGGTATTCGAAGGGAGCCAGGAATAGCCCTTCGAGAACCAACCACCATCATCCTCCAATACCATGGAGAAATAGTATGACCAGTTGGTGCCTCCCGAAAGGCCCAACATTTAGTGGTGCATGGAATGCCGCAATGGCAGCCACGTACACCCTACGTGTGGATGGGGAGAGATTCGCAGAGAAATGATCTTGAAGAAACCCCAGAACTGAAGCCATTGGGCAGTTAACTGGGCCTAACTCAAGTTCTCTACACCAAGTGGAAAAACATTCCACTTGAGGTCATAATCTCCTAGTAGACGGAGCCCTAGAGATAAGTATGGTTTCGACCACCCCAGATGATAGACCAGCATCTAGGTACTGAGCCCCCTCAGAGGCTAGACCCACAATTTCCACAGCTCTGTGATGAGGATGGAATATAGTGCCTTCCGCCTGAGACAACAGATCCCTCCTCAGAGGAATCTGCCATGACGGAGCTATCAGGAGTGAAATTAAGTCTGAAAACCATACTCGGGCTTGTCAACACAGGGCTACCAGAGGAAGACTGATGCCCTCCTGACTGACCCTTTCCAGGACTCCCGGGAGCAGAGCGATCGGGGAAAAAGCGTACAGGCGAAGCCTCGGCCAGGCCTGTACCATGGCATCCAAGCCCCAGCGGGGCTGGATGAGTGAGGGAGAACCAAAGTGGACAGTTGGATGGACGTCCCTCGAGACGCAAACAGATCCACTTCCACTGGTCTAAACCTCTGCCATATCAACTCCACCACCTCTGGATGGAGTCTCAATTCCCGGGCCTCAGCCCCTGCCTCGACAGGATGTCTGCTCCCTAATTCAGAACCCCCGGGACATATATTGTTCTTATAGATAATATTTCCCTTGGGACCATAAAATGATCAGATACGCCAATCTGGATAGAGGGCACAATCTGAGTGTCCTTTGTCGGTTCAGATAAGCTACCACTGAGACGTGGTAACCTTTGATGTCTGTGAGGAAGCTCTATACCAAGATGGCGGCGCGAGTACATCGCGAGGCTCGCGGTCTCTCCAGATTCTGCAATTTTGCTGTATTTTTCTTGATCATTTCGGGTCTGTTCGTGCAGAACAGTTGTGCCTTTACATCGTACACCCGATGTGAGCTTTTGGATATTGGTTTGCGAACTTCCGACAGTTTTATGGACAACCTTCAACTGCTTCCTGAGATCGCCAGAACACCCGAGGCTATGCACTCTGCCCGGCCGGGCGGAAGTGCTCGCAGGCGGCGTCGAGATCGTAAACAAAGGCGGGGGAAGCGCGGAGGACTAAGAGCGAAGCTAAAGCTAACACCACATCGGCTCTCTTTACCAAGCATTTTCCTTGCCAATGTACGGTCGCTGTTGAACAAAATGGACGAGATTCGACTCAACATCACATGCAACAAGAGACTTCTGAACTGTAATGTCATAATCTTCACGGAAACATGGTTAAACAGCGGAATACTGGACAACGCTATTGAGCTAGCGGGACGCCATACATTCCGGGCGGATAGAACATTAGATGGCTCCGGTAAGACCAGAGGTGGTGGATTGTGCATTTACATTAACAAAGCTTGGTGCACAAACTCTGCTATTGTTGGGAGACATTGTTCAGCTAACCTTGAGTTTCTCATGGTTAAATGTAGACCGTTTTATCTACCGCGGGAGTTCACTTCCACCATTATAACTGCAGCCTATATTCCCCCGGATGCTGATGCTAAGCTTGCTATGAAAGAACTTCACACAGCCATCAGTAAACAACAGACCGTCCACCCGGAAGCTGCGTTTATTGTTGCGGGTGATTTTAATCATTCAAACTTAAAGTCAGTGCTACCAAAATTTCACCAGCATGTTTCCTGTCACACCAGAGGAAACAAAACTTTAGACCATGTTTACACAAACATGGCTGAAGCTTACGTCGCGACACCCCTCCCCCACCTGGGACAGTCAGACCACCTTTCTTTGTTCCTCACCAAATACTCACCTCTCATCAATCGCGTGAAGCCATCAGTGAAGGCCATCAAGGTGTGGCCTGTGGGGGCAGATTTCTCACTCCAGGAAAGGTTTTCACACACTGACTGGAGTATGTTTGCTTCTCAAGCCACCAGTGACTCTCACACGGACATTGACTGCTACACCTCCTCTGCACTGGATTATATTAATACCACCATTGACAGTGTTACAACCCAGAAGCAGATCACCACATACCCAAATCAGAAGCCATGGATGAACAGGGAAGTGCGACTCCTATTGAAGACACGCAACACTGCCTTCAGATCAGGAGACGCACAAGCCTACAGCACTTCCAGAGCAAATCTGAAAAGGGGCATCAAAGAGGCCAAGCACTGCTACAAGCTTAAGATAGAGGGACACTTTTCCAACGCTGACCCTCGACGCATGTGGCAGGGCATTCAGGCCATCAGTGACTACAAACCATCTCACTCCACCCCCGCAGCCACTGATGCCAACTTCCTGAACGAGCTAAATGACTTTTATGCTCGCTTTGAAAGAGACAACCGTGAAACTGCCACCAAGCTCAAATCCTCAGCAGACCACCCGCCAATCACACTCTCCTCCACAGATGTCTGCAATGCACTGAGCAGGATCAGCGTGCACAAGGCTGCTGGACCAGACAACATCCCTGGACGCGTACTCAGGGCATGTGCGGAGCAGCTCGCTGGGGTTTTTACAGACATTTTCAACCTGTCTCTTGCCCAAGCAGCTGTACCAACATGCTTTAACCCTCAGAGACCTAAGGGTATTTTTACAATAATTTTTCCGTCTGGTGTTATTCACTAAAAAAGCTTGTAAAACATCAACCCTTTTGTGTACAGACAATTGACACACCTCTTTTTTTTCAGGACAAATTGAACTTTCAGCATATCTGTGTTACATTGATGTCACCTCAATGTAAAATAAGTTATGGAACCATAAAGACAGATGAAAAAAGAAATCGGAAATTGAATCACTCAAATATTTATTGAAATCACACACAAATAAATAAAAGCTAAGCAAATTTCCTCTGGAAAACAGTTTGTTCATGTCTTTGGAGTCCTGGAGCACAGGAATAAACATTATAACTTGTACAGAACCAAAACTATTTACATTTTTCCAAAAGAAGTCCAGGCGTTTTCATGAAATTCACTGGTGCCAAGCCTCAAAACAGTTCCTATCAGCAATCACAAAGAGGGCCACATCACAGGCTTTGCATTTATATTTTATTTATTTTATTTATTATTTTATTTATTCTATTCTTTTTATACTTTTATACTACATTTATACTTCTATAATACTTTTTTACAGTAAATAAATAAATGGCACTTCAGCTGGGTCTATCCTGGTAATCTAGTTTCTCATCTGTCAAAAAGCTCTGTTCTCCTGAAAATCCATATTTCTGCGCTCGATTTAGATCCATTTCTCTGTGATTCTCTGTGAAACCTGCGTCTCCGTGCTACTCTCTCTCCCTCCCTCCCTTGGAGAGAGCGCAATGACCCAGTGACGCACCCAATGTTTACGACGGATCAGCCTGTAATTGGTCAAAAAACCATCACGTGGATATCCAAAATGGCAGCTAGCATCGAGCTAGCGGCAAATATGACGGAATATTTATAAGTTATGGACTTCAAGTGTATCAAAGTTGGATATAAACGTTTGGATTTATGGCTGAAAAACTCCGAAAGGATGCACAAGTTCCAGGCTGGATAGAAAACCTTCTGTAAAGGCTAGAAAGACACCAAAGACACCCCCGTGATGGCTAGCTCGTTAGCTTTCTGCTGGAAAAAACGGTAAGAAAATCGATAAATCTGTTGTCGAGTTATATCATAATTTCTCGGAGCTGATTTGTGGCGTCGTCGACGATGCCGTCGGGCTCAGAGGGTTAAATGCACTTCCATTGTGCCAGTGCCAAAACACTCCAGCCCGAAGTGCCTCAACGACTACCGCCCTGTAGCACTCACACCCATCATAATGAAGTGCTTTGAGCGGCTGGTCCTGGCACACCTAAAAGACTCTCTACCATCCACATTGGACTCACATCAGTTTGCCTACAGTAGCAATAGGAGCACAGAGGATGCCGTTTCCATGGCACTGCACTCTGTGCTCACACATCTGGACAAAAAGAACACCTATGCACGCATGCTGTTTGTTGACTTCAGCTCAGCATTCAACACGGTCATCCCAACTAAGCTAATAGCCAAACTTGGAGACCTGGGTATCAACACCTCCATGTGCAACTGGATTTTGGACTTTTTGACTAACAGACCCCAGAATGTTAGATCTGGCTCCACCTGCTCCATGTCCATCACACTCAACACTTGTGTACCACAGGGCTGTGTGCTAAGCCCGTTTCTCTACTCCCTCTTCACCTCCGACTGCAAACCTGTGTACGAATCTAATTCCATCATCAAATTTGCGGACGACACCACGGTGATTGGTCTCATCAGCAACAACGATGAGACTGCCTATAGGGAGGAGATCAAGCACCTGGCCACATGGTGCACTGAAAATAACCAGCTCCTCAACACCACCAAAACGAAGGAGCTCATCGTGGACTTCAGGAAAGAGTCAAGAGGCACACACGACACCGTCCACATCAATGGAATGGCTGTTGAGCGTGTCTCCAGTTTCAAGTTCTTGGGAATCCACATCTCGGCGGACATGTCCTGGACAACCAACACCTCCTGCCTGGTCAAGAAGGCTCACCAGCGCCTTTTCTTCCTGAGGACACTGAGGAAAAATCAGCTCTCCTCGACTATCCTGGTGAACTTCTATCGCTGTGCAATAGAAAGCATCCTGACCAACTGTGCTACGGTGTGGTATGGGAGCTGTTCTGCTGCAGAGCGCAAGGCACTGCAGCGGGTGGTGAAAACCGCCCAGCGCATCACTGGAACTCCACTACCTGCCATCGAGCACATCCAGAGGAAACGCTGTCTGCACCGAGCTCGCAGCATCCTTAAGGACTCCTCTCACCCAGCCCACAGACTGTTTTCTCTCTCTGCCCTCCGGCAGGCGTTTCAGGTGCCTCCGGACCAGGCACAGCAGACTAAAGAATAGCTTTTTCCCCAGAGCTGTCTCTTTACTGAACTCTAACCCTCACTGATCCCACTCCCCTCATATACTGATAAACTCTCCTCTCCTCCTCACACCTCCCTCCATTTTGTTCTTTGCACTGCTGACTATTATTATAGTAACAACTGTTTACATATGCATCTTGCACTACTTACCTGACTGGAATATCAATTTGCACTGCCAAACTGTTTATTTACAGTACTAATTGTTTACATATACATTGCAATACCGTACTTTAACTGTAATATGCAATTACTTTCCACTGCACTTTCACTCGGATAGCTTCTGTCCAACTTAATTTGCACTACTTTAAATCCATCTGTATATAGTACATACTAAATACATATAGTAAATACATAAATACATCCATAGTACATACTCACCTGTAAACTACGTATAGTAATAACCATCTGTAAATTATGTTCATTGTACATATCTGTAAAAATTCTGTTTATAGTAATATCCATCTGTATATTATATTTAGTACATATCTAGCTGTAAATTCTGTTCACAATAATAGTTTTCTGTATATTATATTCATAGGACTAATCTATCTGAAAACTCTGTTTATAATAGTATTCAATTCTATATTTATTCAGTACATATCCATGTACTGCACTTATGGAACTACTGTATATCCTGCACTTGCTGCTATTGCACTTCTGGTTAGACCCAAACTGCATTTCGTTGCCTTGTACCTGTACTTGTGTAATGACAATAAAGTTGAATCTAATCTAATCTAAAAACACAGCCAACATCTCTAGGCAATTTATATGCCAAGAATGATGATGGTCCTGCCACAGATCCCTGGCAAAGCGGCTGTCCGAGACCGCGCCCCAGCCAGCGAGGGAAGCGTCTGTCGAAACAGTTTCCCGGCGACATGACACCCCTAACACTGGACCTTGGGACAAGAACCAAGGTTTCTTCCATATTAATAAGAAACGAAAGCATCTACGCGTAACCTTTATTATACGGAACAGATTTCCCTTGGGGAAAAAACCCTTGGCTTTTGAGCCATCATTGAAGGGGCCTCATATGAAGCAGGCCCAAAGGAATTACGTTGGATGCCGCTGTTATGAGGACCAGCAGTCTTTGAAATTGCTTTACAATGATGGCCTGGCCTAGCTTTATCCTGGACACCATGGCCAGGATGGATTCGATACGAGCGGGAGACCGCATAGTAACCGAATTCCGTACCACGCCCGGAAGAGTAGTCTTCTGAGCTGGGTCCAACACCTTTTCTTAGTGTTGAGCCTCAACCCCCGGTTCTGAATGTGGCCAAGGACGACATCTCGATGCCGAAGTGCCATTTCCTGAGACTGGGTCAATATGAGCCAGTCGTCGATGTAATTCAGTATACGGATGCCCTGAAGCCTCAGTGGAGCCAGAGCTGCATTCATACACTTTGTGAACGTGCGGGGAGAGAGTGCTAGGCCGAACGGAAGAACCCGATATTGGTATGCTTCGCCCCCGTAAGCAACCTCAGGAACCTCCTGTGATATGGAAGGATGGAGACATGAAATAAGCGTCTTTTAGATCCATCGTGACAAACCAGTCCTCGGATCTGATTTGGTTCACGATAATGGTTTAAACAGTAAGCATTTTGAACCTGAATCTCCTCAAAGAACGATTCAAAAAGCCCTAGATCTAAAATAGGCCTCAGTCCGCCATCCTTCTTTGGAACTACAAAGTACCGGCTGTAAAACCTTGACTCCCTGTCTGGTAGGGGAACACATTCTATGGCCCCTTAATTCCAGTAGAGTCTGTACCTCTTGTTCCATAACCCGAGCCTGTTCTGGAACCACTGCAGTCGGTACCACCCCAGCAAACTAGGGAGGTCGGTGACCGAACTGCAATCTGTACCCATATTTTATAATATTTTATAATATACAGGACCCATATAGATATATGTTCGGAAGGCATTGCCATTGTTCTACAAAATCTACTAAGGGAACCAGCCCCTCGAGGCTGGCCTCGGATGTTTTTCGAGCACTATTCTCGACTTCCTGAAGCTGTGAACCGGCAGGAAAAAAGTCAATACAGATTTTGTGACCATAGTCGGTGCCCTGTTGCAAGCTTTTGGGGCGAATGCCACGGTGTGCGTTCGCTGGAAATCGATGTGGCCCGAAGCATCAAAGACGGCGGGACAACAACATCTTCCCCGAGGGCACCTGCTGCTAGAACAACCTCGATTGTTCCATAGCGGGGGGGCAGCCCTCTTTTTTTTCTTTTTTTTTCGTTTCCTGAAACCTGTCAACGACTGTAGTGACAGCGTTGGAAGACAGGCCAGAAGGAGATAGCGGAGCGGCCAACAGGAAATATTCCCTTATTTAGATCTTTAAGAAGATCGGCCTGGTACGCGTGCAAAATCGTCATAGAGTGCAGGCACGCACCAGCCTGACCCTTTTTTTTTTTTTTTTTATATATTTTACCAAAGGAACCAGGCTCTCGAGCCTGGCTTCGGGTATTAATCGGGATTCGCCCCCGATTCTCGATGGGCAAACGCGAAAGCTGCCTGGCCGCAAGCCTGTAGGGCTTGTATTTGGGCCAGATTTGGGCCAGGTCTTCATTAGCATTTGGCGCAGATCCGCTAAACGGACCTGGGCCGGGCTCATTCTTTCCAACGGCCCAATACCGGAACAGGTTGGAATTACGGATCAGAGACGGATCTGGGCCAGCACTGGCCCAGAACAGTTATTAATGCCATGAAATGTGGTGCGGATCTGGCCCAGATCCGTGACTCATATTTTACATCTGGGGCTCATCTGGCCCTGGTCTGTGATTCATATTTAGGCTATCATTAGGCACAAGCACCCGGACAATTTGTAATTTTCAAAAAAACTTTTTTATTTTAAAAAGGCAATAGCCTACAAACCAATATAAAAAAATATAAAAATTAAAAAACCTTATGTGAACACTGCACTCATGTACTCAACTCAACTTGATTTATAGAGCACTTTCAACACCACAAGTGGAACCATATAGTGCTGTACAGAAAAGAGCACATAAGCACATAAGAGAAAATAAAAACAATGACATAAAAACAATGAAAACATATGACATAAAAACTTACAAAGCAGATACAATACATAACAATAATCCAATCTGGATGACACAAAGGCATGAAAAACCTTATATCGTCAAAAGAAAGGATAGATTTCAATTTAGAAATTGATCTAAGATGGAAAAAAAATTTTCTTAACGACAGCCATTGATTTGTAATTTATTGCTCATTAGTTGGGTGTGACCAGGCACGGCGGCCACCTCCACGGTCGCATGCCAGATTAAACCACCTGATGGTATACTGGTTAATCTCGGTGTCGGTGGCTTTGTCAGACATGCGATTCTTCCTCACTGCTCCTGTAAGATGTACAAAAAGCACATAAAGCAAAGAAACAGAGTAAATGTTAGAATCAATATTCAAATATTCTTTATTACATGACTTTATAGTAAAAATGCTTGCACAAACAAATAATAATACATGTGACTAAAGTAGTACGGAGCCCCGCTGGTCCAACTTTGTCAAAAAAAATTATAATAACTTATATCTTGTGGTCTCAAGATAGTAACTCGTGGCCGTGCTCTCAGATTTGTAAAACGTGCCTTCGGTTTATAAACGCAAATGATAATAAGTAGACTATCATTATTACATTTAGGCTACATATTTAGAAGGCACTTTCATCTAACAAAAGGAACAAAGCAATTTATCAAATGTCAGTTAGGCTATAATAATACACGGCTAAGATTATCACAAATAAACAAAAGATTATGACGCATAAAGGGTTTGCGCGGAGTGGAACGCGCACTGCATGGCACAGAGGCGCAGGTGCGAATACTTGCATTTTCCTATCAACAGTGGAAACAACTTACAATACTTTATCATTTCTGGTCACACAGAAAAGAATAATACAACATTCGCAACTACTTTTATTTGTCCAAACTCACAAACTCAACTAGAAAACTAAAGCTATGTCCACTTTTAAACAAACAATTAAAATGCCTCGTTATTTTTTCAGACACATTTATTATCATTAGCCTATAAATCATCTCTGTGTATAGTTCCAGAGACATGGCTCTTCTCATTCAGCACTGCGGGGAAAATATAATTTCCAGGTTCTAATTTGGCCTTAGAAAACCAGTAAAATCGAATTTTTCCTTATTAATTTGTGAATATTTTAAATGTTTAATAAAGGGGCAAAAAGTCATAAACAAAAATCTGATAATACATCTATATATCATATATATATAATATACCATATACTGACTCCTGAATTGCCGGATTACACTTCAAACTGTTCAATTATTCAGCGTTCAGATACGTAATGAAATATGAAAAGAAAAGAAAACATACACGGTTCGAGGAGTGTATTCTTTTTATTATGTACATAAATGTACACAAATTTACACGGACCAAGACTATCAAACTTTTTCTACAAATACATTATTTGAAATATTTAATAAGTTCCATGTAGCCTTTTGCGTCCATTCGTTTTTCTTTTTTTTTATAAACTCTAGGCCTAATTGAAAAACGAAAAAAGAACGGTTGTTGTATTTTTAAAACACAAAGTTGAACACCAAAATTTTAATTTGAACTGTAGGCTACACCAAATGCTGTGCATATATATATATATGGTATATTATATATATATATATATATATGATATATAGATGTTGTCACGTTTTGATGTGTTCTGTTAATGTTTTGAGATCTTGTTTCCCCCTGTCTTTGTGGTTTTTGGTTTAGTCCTGTTAAGTTTTCCCGCTCCTCGTTTGTGTTCAGTTTCTGCACCTGTTTTCAGTTAATTATCCAATTATTCCTTGTATATTTAAGCCCTGTGTTTTCCCTGAGTGTTGGTCGATCGGCGTCCATGTGTGGTTGTGTGTAAATCCTGATTTCCTGGAGTTTTGTTCTTGTTTCATTTTTGGAAGTTTCATTTTGTTTATTAAACCTATTATATGGAAATTCCGTGTCCTCGTCTTCAGCACCTGCACAAACCCTGACAGAACGATCGACCTTTAAAAAGCAAAAATGGGTAGAAGGAGGAAAAAAGAGGTGAGCCCCTTCAAAAACCCAATCCTTTTCCAAGAGGAGCGCTCACTCGAGGAATACGCTGGTCTATACCTTGAGCTGTATGATGATGTGAGATGGGATGAGGAGGAGTTGAAAAAGAGTTTCTGGGGTGGACTAAAAGACCCTCTCGCCCAGATAATTTTGGTAAGGGACCTCAATCTATCCTTCCTGGAGTTTTTGGATCACACGCTGTGGGCCTGTGGATCCAGCTACCACTTGGAGGATCTCCCACTCCAGCCAGAGACCATCCAACCAGAGCCCGTCGCCAGCCCGCCAACGCCTGAGCCCATCACCTGCACGCCAACGCCTGAGCCCATCACCTGCACGCTCACACCTGAGCCCATCGTCTGCCCACCAGAGCCTGCACACCGCATCAGCCCTGCCGCCAGATCGGTCCCTGGACTTCCCCGGCTGATATCCGGTATGACTGATCCCCCACTGATGTCAGTGCGATTAGCCAGGAGGATGGCTGCCGAGGCTGGGGTTCACGTTAATCACATCCAGCCAGATCCCGAGCCCGTCGCCTGCCCGCCAGAGCCTGAGCCTGTCGCCTGCCCGCCAGAGCCTGAGCCTGTCGCCTGCCCGCCAGAACCTGAGCCCAGCCCCAAGCTCCCCGAAATGCTGGTTCCGTCCAGTTCCGAGTCCCCTGATGTGCTGGTCCCGTCCAGTTCCGAGTCCCCTGATGTGCTGGCCCCGTCCAGTTCCGAGTCCCATGAAGCGGCAGAGCCAGAGCCCGTTGACCCAGAGCCAGAGCCAGAGCCCGTTGACCCAGAGCCAGAGCCCATTGACCCAGAGCCAGAGCCAGAGCCAGAGCCCATTGACCCAGCGCCAGACCCAGAGCCCGTTGACCCAGACCCAGAGCCCGTTGACCCAGAACCCGTTGACCCAGCGCCCGTTGATGTCAAGTCAGTTCCCGATCATGAGCCTGTCCTCCCCAAGAAAATTTTGGGGGGGCGCCATACGCCTTCGCCGTGGCCGGCCAAAGATCCACGGAGACCCGAAAAGATAACACCGCCATGGCCACCTGAAGGGTCTATACCGCCATGGCCACCCGAAGGGTCTTCACCGCCGTGGCCACCCGAAGGGTCCTCACCGCCATGGCCACCCGAAGGGTCCTCACCGCCATGGCCACCTGAAGGGTCTTCACCACCACGGCCACCCGAAGGGTCCTCACCGCCGTGGCCACCTGAAGAGCCTGCACCGCCATGGCCACCCGAGGGTCCCACAGCACCGCCCTGGACGCCCGAGGGTCCCACAGCACCGCCCTGGACGCCCGAGGGTCCCACAGCTCCGCCCCGGACGCCCGAGGGTCCCACAGCTCCGCCCTGGACGCCCGAGGGTCCCACAGCACCGTCGTGGCCACGCCCACAGCCTGCTCCGCCTTGGCTACGCCCACAGCCTGCACCGCCTTGGCCACGCCCACAGCCTGCTCCGCCTTGGCCACGCCCACAGCCTGCTCCGCCTTGGCCACGCCCACAGCCTGCACCGTCGTGGCCACGCCCACAGCCTGCACCGCCGTGGCCACGCCCACAGCCTGCTCCGCCCTGGAGGCTTCCTGGACCTACACCATGCCCTCGTCAGCCTCCAGGGCGCCCACCCTCCCACCCCTTTGGATGTTATACGGCGCGAGGACGCGCCTTCGGGAGGGGGGAGGTACTGTCACGTTTTGATGTGTTCTGTTAATGTTTTGAGATCTTGTTTCCCCCTGTCTTTGTGGTTTTTGGTTTAGTCCTGTTAAGTTTTCCCGCTCCTCGTTTGTGTTCAGTTTCTGCACCTGTTTTCAGTTAATTATCCAATTATTCCTTGTATATTTAAGCCCTGTGTTTTCCCTGAGTGTTGGTCGATCGGCGTCCATGTGTGGTTGTGTGTAAATCCTGATTTCCTGGAGTTTTGTTCTTGTTTCATTTTTGGAAGTTTCATTTTGTTTATTAAACCTATTATATGGAAATTCCGTGTCCTCGTCTTCAGCACCTGCACAAACCCTGACAGATGTATTATCAGATTTTTGTTTATGACTTTTTGCCCCTTTATTAAACATTTAAAATTAGTTGTGAATGATGTATTATTCTTTTCTGTGTGCAAGTTGTTTCCACTGTTGATAGGAAAATGCAAGTGTTCACACCCGCGCCATGCAGTGCGCGTTGCGTCATAATCTTCTGTTTATTTGTGATAATCTTAGCCTTGTATTATTATTGTCTATCTGACATTTGACAAAATGCTTTGTTCCTTTTGTTGGATAAAAGCGCCTTCTAGCCTAAATGTAATAATGATAGGCTACTTTTTATCATTTGCGTTTATAAACTGAAGGCATGTTTTACAAATCTGAGAGCACGGCCAGGAGTTACTATCTTGAGGCCACGAGATAGTTATAATAATTTTTTTTACAAATTTGTAACCGGGGGGGGCTCCGTACTAAAGTGATGTGGAGTGAGTAGTATTAAGTAGTATTAAGGTAAAAGAATATCAAAACTCAAGAGCATGTAGATATGAGTTTGAGAACTTTACAATAAATATTCATACTCACAGCTCTAATGTGAAAACCTGTCAAATAAAAATCTGATGTTGAATGTTGAAATTTCCACTGAGTTGCAAGTGTACAAGTTAGTTTTGCAGCTTGCGCAAAAAGGTTATCAAAAGTGACAGATTTGAGAAGTTGCAAGTGCCTAATGGTTGTACTGCGATTAAATGCAAATATATATTACAAGTTTTTGTATTAATTGTATTTCTGTGAATGGCATTTTTACACATTTGTGTATTTGATGTGTCTTCATCTTCAAATTCAGAATACAGGTTTGTGAGTATTGTCTGCGAGTGCAAATTTCAACATTCAACTTCAGATTTTAATTTGACAGTTTTTCACATTGGAGCTGTGAGTGTAAATGTTCACAAGTACACAATTTGAGAACTTGTACAATAAATATGTGAATGAATGAGACAGTGGTGATTAAGTAAAGTTAAAGGAATTTATATATAATACTTACGAGCCATAAAGGCCTTCTCGCTTTGCCATCTCGCTGAATTTCTTTTTGTTATTCATCCCCAGCAAAAATGTGTGCCAAAATGTTAAATATTATGCTTTTGGTATCTCTTCCACCAATGGAGGCCAGCATTCCCACCTGTGGAAACAAGAGACTAAATTAGTGAGAAGTAAGAGATTGATAAATGATAGAGAGATATGGTCAACATAACAATGAGTGTGGGACATATTTCATGTACACTGTAAAACATTTCAAGTCTGTTAAACTTAGAAACGAAAGTTCACCTGCTGCCTTAAAAACATGAGTTAACTCAACTTAAATATATTCTTTGTTTCAACTCAAAATGGTGTGTTTTACAAGTTACCTAGCTAATGAACATTCGTTGTTTCAACTTGATTCTCTGAGTTTAAACAACTTTGTCAAATGTTGTTTCAACTTGATTCTCCAAGTTAAGACAACTTACTAAGTTACATTATTGAAAACTCATAATGAACAAATCGTCTGCTCAAAAATATTTTTATTGTAAAAAGTTCAATGTTGCATAAACTTAACATTGGTTGTATGATACAATTCATGTTAGGAAAACAGGTTCTAAGTAAGGGATTATTATTAAACAATTTCATTATAAGTTCAATGTTGCATAAACTTAACATTGGTTTTATGATACAATTCATGTTAGGAAAACAGGTTCTAAGTAAGGGATTATTATTAAACAATTTCATTATAAGTTCAATGTTGCATAAACTTAACATTGGTTTTATGATACAATTCATGAAAACAGGTTCTATGTAAGGGATTATTATTAAACAATTTCATTATGTTACCTATTTGACAACCATTTCATCTTTCACATACTTTATAGGAACAAAAGAGTCTTTGCAGTTGTAAATGACAACACCAGCAGTTGTTTTACAGTTTAAAATCAGCTGAACTTAGAAATGCCAAAACGCTGTAAGAACAATTTTATGTCGTTTATACCCTTGCAGAGCAACTGTGTTGAAAGAACAGAATGCAAAGTAACAATAAGTGTCCCCTCAGCAAAAGCTTCAGAAATTCTCAAAATTAACAACCTTGTATTAAAAACACATCTAAACATTTATGCTTCTGATATTTTTCAGCAGAACTTGGATTTTACTTGAAATAGTCAGTAATATAAATTTTGAACAGTGTCAAATAACTGAAGTGTCCTACAAAGACTGCAAACGTAACATGTTCCCTCCGATATATGGTTTGAGACCAGTCTATAAATTAAATCTCAGCAGTTTGTTTCGAAGTCCATGTATCTTGGCAGAACAGTGGTCAGTTTTAATCTTCATAATCACTTTCTGCAGGAATTCGATGGAGTACCTCATACTGCGGGGATATTCAAGGTTAAGGCAATAGATTGTGCCCATTAACAGAGCAAAGCCAGTGGGTATGTCTCTGATATTATGGAGAACAATTGTCTCTTCTACCACCACAGCCACGTTGGAGACATCAAGAGGAAATGCATCATTCAGGACACCTTCGTGTCCAATCAGTAGTCCAACGCGCATTCCCTTCATAATGACATCCAGGGTTAGCCTGGTTCAACCAGACTCTCGTACATTTCATTTGTACAGAGAGTCTGGGCTCGCTCCATTGAGAAACGTTTACTTCCTTGTAGGCGGGTTCTCTGTTCAAGTTCAAAACTATTGGATCTGCCCAGAGTCACTCAGGATCTGTCATAGCCAATCGCTAACGTGTGGTCCTGACGTATGTCATGCGCCGAAACCGGTCGGAAACAAGTCCGAATGATCAGAGGATTATGTTTACAATAGGATGTCTGTCAACGAGAGCTGCAGGTTTTGTTCATCTAGGAACAATTATTAATTCGAAATGTATATTTGACACTAAGGACAGTGATGTATTCATTCAACGGTCAAAGCTGGGTCTAATCATTAAAAATACACCGCTGCGGTCGTTTCGGACCTGCCGCAAATGCTGTACAGTGAATGATCTGTTTCTATCTGCAGATGTGTAATAAACAACCATTTTTCATATTATGTCTTATTGTTTCTTAATTACCTTAATTAATTATGGTCTTCAAAGTATGTGTTTGTACATTTTTATTAAAAACAAATACAACAGATTTTTATGATTTACAACATGTAAAACTGACACACCAACCAGTGTCCTGCACGAGTACACAAAGGGGCTCAAAGTGTCCTATTTAGCTCAAATTCTGAACAGTAAATTTAGTGATTCTTGTGATACTGACATGACTCCTGAGTGCATCTTCAACAACAGTTTAGCAGCCAGGACTCGGGGCTTCCGAACACCAGGCTAAATCGTCCGTCCAAAATGTCACGGTCATCGTGCACGCCGAGCTGCCCAGCACGAACTCCTAACTTTTCTGCCTCCTTCACTTGGTCCTCCATTAGTGCAACAAGAGGGGAGACGACGACAACAACTATCGGCTTTGCATCCCTATCGTTCGCCTTAGCTAACTCATTCACCACTAGCGGAGTGAGCTGGAAAATCAAACTTTTCCCGAATCCCGTGGGTAGGAGGGCCACAACATCATGGCCAGCAGCAAAACTTAGCAAACATTGTTCTTGCTCCGGCTTTAAATTCTGCATATTCGCCAGTTTTCCAACAACAGACCGAATAGCTTTTCTCACGTCTTTCTCCGCTGCCATTACTGAACTCAAACTGACGCGCGCGATACATCAACGTCATCGTTCTCAGCCACTCCCTCTATTCGCTGATTGGTCCTACAAAAAATTGATTTCTGGAAACCAAAGTCTACGGCACGATCCCAGACGGAGTACTGAAGGAAAATGAAATTGAGCGGAAGTGCGTAGGAGGGCGGAGCCAGGCTAATCCAGGGTTTCACCATGAACCTAAAACAAATGGACAGTATCAATCCTAATTTAAAAGGCATGTAATAGATTTGGTCTATAAAATGATAGAAATGGTCCAATAAAAGAATGACAATTGCACTAAGCCATATCATGATTTTACTTAATTTGCTCTACAAGGCTGGGATGACAGTCAAAACAAGCCACTAATTAGGAATGTCCCGATACCATTTTTTTTCTGAACCGATCCGATACCAAAAATTCTGAGTATCGACCGATAATGATCCGAGCGCAGTTTTTTTTTAAATCAAGTAGAATTTCTATAACTCTGTGTGTTGAACTGATAATCAATCTTTTGTGTGTTAAACACAATCTACTTAATACAGACAACTTCATTATAAAGAAAAACAACAAATCAAAAAAATATGATCATAACCTATGGCAAAAATTATATTATAAACTAGATTAGTGGATAACTCAGCAGTAAAATGTAGTCTAGAAAAATCACAAGTGCACAATAATTGTATAAAATCTGAACATTTAGTGAAAAAAACATTATTTAGTGGGGAACAAATAAGAGACAATAAGTGTAGCACTAAATCTGGTAAAACTTTACACATTGCTCTTTGTATTGTTGTAAAATACATTCATGAAAAACAAGATAAAAATCTAAAAGATCAATTATTTTATAGTCTACTATAAAATTAAGACATTTTAAATGTATAGCACAGCTGTTTAATGAGGCAACAACATTTGATAGATAGGACAGAACAAAAAAGGCTATTAATAATCTTTCATTGCGCAAAAGTATTATGATATGATACGATTATGAAAGACTCCAGTGCGGCACAAAGCACTTATGCGCATCCCGAGCGCAGAATGATGTGCTTGAAGCAACATGGAGTCATAAAGGAATTATGCTTAGGGCACCAAAATGGCTAGCAGCGGTACTGGAAACGAACATGATTAAGGTCCAGCAAGATCGTATGTGAAACCATAGAGCTTTATCTACAGATCAAGTATAATAATATTAACATTGAATCATCTTGGAGAGTTTCACCATGTTGACTGTCGTAACCGAACACGACGCGCTGTTTGATGCTAAATGGAGAATGACTGACAGCCGCAGCTGAGGGAAAAGTTTACGTGAACTTGAATTTAATGACTTAAATATTCATTTCTATCTCACATTATTAAGCCTACTATAGTATGGCTTTAGAACACTTATAATATAGTGCACGAAAACTTTATGGTGCTTTATAATGCTTTTGTGGGGCTTAACAATAACACAGAATAGTAAACGCATAATATCGGATTTGGAACGGCCTCGTCTGACCGATACCCGATCCGGAAAAAATGGCAGTATCGGAGCCGATACCGATACTGAGTATAGGATCGGGACATCCCTAGCACTAATAAGGCAAAAAGCCACTGTACAGTCAAATATTTATTATAAACAAAGACTAAAATGAAGCAAATTAATTAGTGACTCTGAAATGCAAAGAAATGTTAAAATCACAAAAACAAAATCATGACAGTTAAGTGAATACATTTTTCTCCATCCCATGCTCTGCAATGAATTCAGTATCATTAGTACGTTAACAATGTGTAAATATATTTTCTTACATCACACATCTTGATTATATCCGAAGTATCCTCTGAAAAAAAGTGTGGAAGACCAAGTAAGGCAGCTGTTCTTCTGTTCTGATTTGTGTCCTACGAACAATTATAAACAAAACTGAGTGACTGGCATTATACAAATTAGAATCCCTATGTTAGTTAGGGGTGGGCGATATGGAAAAAATATCATATCACGATTTTTTCAGGAAAAAATCACGATTAACGATTTTATCACGATTCTTTTTCATGTTGCTTTTTAAGACTATTTTGCAAAATTACTGAGCCGCCCGCAATACAAGCAAACTTATATCCCCATTTAAAAAATATAGCGACAGTGTGTCATTTTTTATCATAGAGAATGTTTAAATAATATCAGCTTACGAGGGAAACGGAGGCGGAGTTAGTGGTGCTTCTGAGATGATGCGGGACTGCGGGAGAGGTCTCTGTGCACCTTTACCGATCAGAGCGCCCGCTGACACGAAATAAAGCCTTGTTTATACAAAAAGCCTTGTTTATATCGCGCGCTCCCGGCAAAAATGACGAGTTGGGTGCGCAAGACCTCATTTCGCTTGGCTGTGTTCAGTGTTTTTTGTAACAGCGCGCGCGGGATGAACGAATCTGTCCGAGCTTGTACGTCTCACACAACTAGGCCGTAACAATACGGGATATTTTACGGGAAAATACTAAAACGGGAAGACAGCGGGAAAAGAGCTAAAATACGTGAGAAACCCGGAAAAAACGGGAGGGTTGACAGCTCACGCTGACATCTAGCGCGCCGTGCATCGCATGCTGTAGCCTACGTAGCTGAAAAAAGACATAGAACTACATCTTATAGAACACGCACTGGAGCGCGATTCTACGATATTTCCGAAAAAGTGAATCGTGGAGACATTTTAATCGTCCACGATTAAATATCATCATATCGCACACCCCTAATGTTAGTAAATATTGATTCAGATGTCCCGATTCCATTTCGATTCACAAGATTTCGATTTGATTCAATGAATACATTTTCACTGGCCCCACCACAAAAAAAGTAATAAATTAATAAAATAGTTATTGTTTTTGACCCATGTATCCTTGTATTGCAATAAATGTTGACACCCAAAATTTTAGATACCACTGAAATTTAACAATTCTCGATTCCATATAATACCACAGCTAAAACTATTAACATCAATTTCAAAGATTATTTAACAAACTAAAGTTATTAATAAAAAAAACAACAACAAATAATTAAATAATAAAATAATCAGTGCTTTTCAGGTAGGCCTATCAGCATTTTTTAGAAACCAAAATTGAATTAAGTAATCAAATGTAAAATAATTAGTTCATTGTTATTCTTACCTCCTTATCAAGGCACTGCATAACACTGCTAAGGCTCAACCTCCTGCTTGATGATACAGCTATTTTGTACAGCTCTAAAAGACTTGGCACCAAGTAGGGCTGGACCAGAATATTCGAATATTCGAATATTCGTTCGGTGGGTTGGTATTCGGTTTGAAAATGTGACATTCGAATATTCGTTTTTTTTTGTTTTTTTTGCAAATCTGGCATCCCCCCTCGAAACGGTTCTCATTCGCGCTTGTAGCCTATATGTTTTACACTATAAAATCTGGTGAAATACAATACTTTACATATAAATCCATTATAGCTAGGCTACTTAATAAATATATTTGCTTCTTCTTGGACTACTAAAAGTGTTCCTGCAACGGGAGTATTCTCTGGCTAGACCGCAGAACAGTTTGCATGGACAGATGTGAATGCCTGAGCTTGTATTTTGGGTTACGCTACATTGCTTTGACATTGTGGAAAATAGAATAATAGAAACAAAATATATTAAAATGTATGTAGTATTAAAATGTATAAATGTATGTATTATATCACTAGTGCAGTGTCCATTCTCGGAGCATATAAGATAGCATATCAGAGTCCATTCTCTGCTCGCGTGAGGCGCTCCGCTTCTTCATTTAAATCTACTTTGTCAGTAATTTGTTAGTGAGACTATTAGACTAGCCTACCTTATTAGAAATATTGCTTAAGTTACAGACCTGTGAGTGTTTTATATCACTAGTGCAGAGCAGTGTCCGTTCTTCTCGGAGCATAAGCTCTGCTCGCGTGAGGCACGCGCTTCCCGCTCACGCTGTTCTGTAGTTTATTAAAAGTGTATTAATTCTGAACGTGTCACGTCTCGCCTGTCTATCTATATTGCACCAAATACACTGTACTCCCTTGTGAAGTCATTTGGATGAACGGTTCTCGAAATAATAATCATGCGCTGATGATGATCGCTAACCTGGCATGCCAGACCTACATCAAGATGTTAGGTCTGGGAACTCTCCATTGACATACCTCAATCCGAGGGGCGGGATAAACGGTTGTCTTTCAAAATCCCTCTGCACGCAATAGGACAGCGCTAACCAACCAGAGCAACGAACGGCTGTGGCTGAGTGAGTCCCGTGCGTTTTCCCACTAGCGGAGCTAGTTGATATATTAAACTTTTGCCGTATCCGGTCGTCAAAACTCCGAACACATCTTCCTTTTCTAAGAATGACTTAAGTGACGTTCTCTTAACTCCAAGTCCTCCAGAGTCGCGGCCAAAGCCGATTCGAAAGACCGCTGCATCTTCATTGTTTTCAAGCAGCAGGACAGTTTAACGTGTACAGACAGTTTAATAAGAAGATATTTTATACATACAGTCAGCTTCGCGAAAACAGACAGGAGCCATCTTTGGAAAACAGTCTCGAGCCAAGTGCGCTGGTGAGATGTGATCGAGCCAGTTGTTGTGATAAGGTGGCTCGGCGTTCGTGGTTCGATTGCTCGAGACTGTTTTCCAAAGATGGCTCCTGTCTGTTTTCGCGAAGCTGACTGTATGTATAAAATATCTTCTTATTAAACTGTCTGTACACTTACAACGTTCTCAATGCTTCGGTTTGTATGTAGGGACCCTGATTATGCTACCGTGTTAGTGTTGGGCTATTTTGAGCCTTGTTAGTGGTATTAACTAGCGATTTTTATTTGTCATTACTCTATGCCCCATATACTAGCATTATACTAGCGTTATAGGCTAAACTGTAAACTGAGATAAAAGTATTTACATTCGATAATCATGAAAACAAATCTCAGATAACAGTTGACTAGGTAACAAAGTGTAATTAGACCAAATTTCATTTTGCGCCGGAGTTCTCCTTTAAGTTCCCGATTTTTTTTTTTACTTCCTCACGGCCGCATGCCGGAGATCCGGCACGGTGCCGGAATACTTTAAGCCCTGCATTAACATTACATAACATTAAACAATATGTAAACACAAACATAAAAGAGCCAAAGTATTTCAGCTCAAGCAGAGAGAGTGGGGGGAAAAAACGCTAATAAAGCAGGCGTCGACAATTATTTTACAGAACGAACATCTACACTCAAGTCGGTTATTGTTTATAGTTTCACGTTCAACAACATCCACATGCTCGGATGAGAAAACGTTTTGTTTTTAGAAAATTACAGATTGTTTGGCTAGATAAGACTCTTATTCCTCGTCTGGTGTAGAGCCTTTGATGCTGCACTGAAACTGTCATTTTGACCTTTCACTGTTTGATAGCCGCTGAAGTCACTATATGGAGAATAATCCTGGAATGTTTTCATCAAAAACCTTTTTTTTTTTCGACTGAAGAAAGACATGAACATCTTGGATGACATGGAGGTGAGTAAATTATCAGGAAATTTTAATTTGAAAGTAAACTAATCCTTTAAATATATCACTGCATTCCGTGACACAAGTGTATCGTGTATCGAACCGAACCGTGAATTTTGTGAACCGTTACACCCCTACTAATTACAGATCAAATATGTTAATATTTGACTATTTGTGCACATCCCTAGACAAAAGCCATGAAATTGTACAATGAATAAAGAACAGCAAGGACTGAATTAAACATATTGTGTCATTGTATTAGGTCAGCAGTGAGTACACAAATAAAACAGTAAAAAAAATATATTTAAAAACGTTCACTTTACCTTATTTTATCTTATCATGAAAGTCCTTCATACAGCTTCTTGGCTGACTCAGGAACACTCTGTAGGGTGACACGCCTTGAGGTGACAATAACTTCGAGGAGGAATCAAAAGCCGTAACTGTGATAAAATAAATACAAACAGTAACAGATATCAGAAGCAGCAATATAGACAAAGCCCATGAAATTGTACTCAAAGAACTGCATGGTCTCCATTAAATTTGGTGCGTGATTGCATTAGGCTTGCAGTGAGTAAACAAGTTAAACAGCAAGATTTAAAAGATCTTAAAGATTTATATGTTTACTATACCTTATTGTAACATGAATGTCCTTGGAGTAATGAGCAGCTTTCCATCAACAAGGTATGCGGCGAGGGGGATGTAGTCATTCAGCTGTTCAGGTTGGACAGCCACAATTACGGCAGGGTCTTTTTTGGCGAGCTGGTAACACCTTAGATGTTCCAAGAAGCCAGCTGTGAACAGTTCAATAATGAAAAGTATGCGACCATCCACTATACATATCTCGAGTACTTTCGCAAAATCTGGTAATCCACTTGTGTGCCCAACTGAGATCACCATTCCTTTGGAATATTTTGTCCCATTTAAATACACGGTGGATGTGAATGAAACAGTGTCCAGACCTTCAAACTTGTTCCATATTGCCACCCTGATAGCAGCATCCAAGATGTCCACAGATACGACAGATACATGACCAGTTTCAATGCTTGGTTTAAAAACACTTGGCATCTCCAGATAGTATGCCAACATTAGTTGATGTCTTGTGGCCAATGTGTGCAGAACATTTTTGAAGTTGCCAGAATCACGGACCACCTTTTTAAAGAAAGAATGTTTTGCCTCGAATCTTAGTGTCCAAAATTCAATTAGAGGACCAAATTTTTGGATTAACATAGGATAATGTTCCAAATAATGATGTTTAGGACGCAATTTAGTACATGGAAAAATTTCTAAAAGCAACTGTCGATGGTCAGAGATTTTGGCTTGCAAGTAGCACAGGGTTTCTGTTGTGAATGAGGAGCTGGATAACAACTCAACAATGTCTTTTAATTCAAGAATTATATTCCACGTTTTTTCCCCCTCTGGAATACAGTGGCCAACCAACAGTGGAAGAAATCTCAGAAGTGCCCAGTTCTCGTGTCCATTGCCACCGATAGTTTTTTTTTTTTGAAAGTTTTGTTGTATTGTCTGGGGTCTGTTAGTTTTGTCATAGAATTGAAAAGGGAATGTTTTTATTCTCTCATTAAGGTCATTCAATGTAAAATACTTCTTAGCAATCAGATCTGAGAGGCATATGCAGAGCTCCACGGGTACAATTCATTCAAATGCATCATGTAGAAAATCTGGTGGAAATCCTTTTGCAGCATGAAAGTGAGCCAGTCTGTTTAAAGGACAGTCTCTCTTTATACCATCAACACAAGACAGATCACTTTGCTTAAGCACATTTATGGCTTCATCGAACAATCTTGGTGTTCTCAAGGTAAAAACCCCACTTCTGACATTATACTGCTGAAGATCTACACGATTTGCCGTACAAAATCTGCAAAACTTATCAACATTGAAAGCCTCTTGAAATCCAGAAAGTGAGTGTGCACCCAAATTGTCTGCAGATACATACAAAACGGTCCCTTTGAGATTAGAGCCAAGACTCTGAACAAACACACCTTCTCTCTCAAGGAGCTCAAGATCCCTAATCAGAGGCTCTAGAACCTTGCTGTAACCATATTCTTTTATGTGTACAGTTTTGCACAACACAGCTAGATAAATTGATGATAACGTTGAGCGAAGTCGTATGGGTAAATTGGCAATCACCCAATATACCCCACAAATTTTGTGCTTTTTTTTGGAAGTACCTAACGGGTTACAAATTTCGAAATCATCAATATATAGTCCAAGAGCTATTCCCTTTTCTTCAGAGAGAATCTTGTTTTCTTTAAAATATTCTCCATCTCGAATTGAACCGTAATAACCTTCATGTTGACTGGATCTCTCTAGTGTCTGAAGTACCTCTTTTCGTTCTAAAAGTTTACTGAGCAAATCTAAAATAGGAACATAAACAAAAGTATGATTTTTTTCTTGTGCATTTAACACATACTCAACTGGTTCAATAACAGAAAAGTCTTTTGCGCTCCGTGCCAAGAGGCCCCTCCCTTGAGAGCAATCTGAGTGGGTTCAAAGTTTGTAATTCTTCAGTCAATGAAGTTACAACAGAGGCATCAACACTGCAATTATTGTCTTTCAAAATATTATCAATGACAGTCTTTATGTTTTGATGAGCAAATTCTCCAATGTCAAATAACTCATCAACTATTTCCTGTACTGCTGAATTTGATACATGTAAAAGTGTTTGCATGCGGAGAAATAGAGATCCCAACTGGTTTTGGATGGCCTTGCCATTTTCAAGTCCAGATCCAGCCGCCTCAAATACAGAATCAGTTTCAAGTATATCTTCAGTGTCTGAAACAAAGTCGTCTTCAACAACAGGCACATCAACTGCTAGTTCTGCCACAAGCTCTGGTCTGAAATTTTCTAAGGTGGAAGGCTTATGATAGCGACTTCTATGAGAAGTAAAAGTAGATAGCACACTAGACTTGAAAAAACAACCTGCAAATGGACAATTAACAATTTCTCTGTTTCTCAAATGAATCTTCAGATGGATGAAATATTTGTAAATGTCACAAGGATCTGAGAATTTACATAAATCACAGGATAATTTGGTTAAAATCCTGTATCCTTTTTTATGTTCTTTTAAATGATTTTTAAGTTCGGCTTGGGTTTGAAAATGTCTTAAACAGTCTTTATGAATGCAGGTGAGGCCTGAACTCCTTCGATGTTGCCCATGACTCTCTTTGTAGTGCTGCAGTATACGTCCCTGACCATTAGTAGAGAATGCACAAAACTTACATCTCCACTTCATCAAGGGTACATTCTTTTAATCTGTCAAAAGGAAGAAGAAAAATTAGGAAAAAATGTATTGTACCTTCTTAAAGTAGGTCAGTGAAATGCTTAAAATCTAATATACCCAGTTTTATTATATAGATGGAGGGTGCTATTTTAAGCACCTTTGGACTGCATTACTAATCTCTACAAAGATACAAATAAATCCAGTAACATTTCAAGCGAGAGAGAGCAAGACAGGACGGTGAGAGGGCGCGCGCGCGCGCTCTCTCTCTCTCTCTCTCTCTCTCTCTCTCTCTCTCTCTCTCTCTCTCTCTCTCAAGCGCAGCAGTCAGTCATCTGTCACTTACCGATCAAAATAGGCCTTGGCGGGATAAAAATTCGCTTTCGCGGCCGCCAAAACAAAATTCAATGCAGGAAAAAGCTCGTTTCATCTTCTCTCTTATTCAGCCTTTTTAATTTTGCGTGGTAGTCAGCTTCCCTGTCACGTGACAAACGAGCACAGTGAAAGGGAGCGGGAGTGATTGACAGCTAATATTAACCAATCTAAAACCTGCTTTAAAGTTAAGAACGTAAGGATGAAGTTTGATTGGTAACGTTGTCCGGCCATCGCGTATCATCAAGTGTGACACTGTGCAGTAATTTGCGAACGTTTTATAGAGAAATGAAAACAGGTCGCACCACAACCATTAACGTTATTTGCACTTGCACAAATGCTCCCAAATATTTTAGGTCGCACGGATTAAATTTCGGGAGCATATGCGACCATAATGGTCGCAATTTCGAGCCTTGTATTAACTTATATCATATTGGCAGAGTTTTAACATGCTGACTTAACCGAACGCGACGCACCGTTTGAATGCTGTAACTTATAGAGAATGATTGACAGCCGCCGCGGAGGGAAGACGAGTTTCCGTGAACTTTAATTAAACAATGGCAATATTATTCTGTAATGTTACCTCACATTAAGCTATGGAATGTATTTAGATTACTTTAAAGCACTAAGTTAAATCATTATATCAGATCTCGACAGGCCTAATCCTTTGACTGAGTTTTGTCGATAGCCGGAAATGTGACGGATGCGGCCACCTCGTAATTTTCTAGGCTGGAAAAACCCTGCAGTATTTTCGGATTACTTAATTCATATTAAGTCCTACATTAGACATAACCCCTCAAACACGATCATCACCATGTGATTTCCACTTCGATTGCCCAGAAATGAGCTGTGTAACGTTAACGTAATGTTGGCTAAGTTACCTATGGCAACGGACATTTATGTCTGCGTTTACAAGGCAAACAATGCTTTTCCGCTCCAGTAACGTTATACACGTAACTTATATAACGTTTACTACACACTCACCAACAAACAAACAAAATACGGTAAGAGCTGTGAACCAAAGTGATATATTAAATTATTTTACCATTTGGTGTTCTGGTAAAAGGTGAACTGGTGAGGGAAAACACCATGGTGTCGTTAAATTCGCAGAGCACGGTCAATGTGTTGCTTACAAGAATTAAAACGTAATGTCCTTCATTTATAATTACAAATTAAAAAGAAAAACTCACCTTCCACGGATATTTTGTGTTTTTCAGCACGAATTCGCGTAATGACTCCTGCTGGCAGCTGCGCTCGCCGCTCACTCAAAATGGCGACAACTTCTCTCTGTGTTTCGCGGTATTTGCTCTATATCACCCCTCCCCCAACGCTAACTTACAGCCACGAGTTAAATGAACATTTACAAGCCAGACAAAAATCACAAGTAGTCACCATAATGTATAACTTTAAGTTTAATTTTCGAAAACTTATACACTTGAGTTCAATTTCCACAACTTAACATTGCAATTGGAGTTAAAGACAAGAAGTAAGTTCATATAACTTAATGTGGCTATCATGTTTTACAGTGTAATGAATTACATCTTGAGGGAATAAGCTTTCAGGTTTATATGGTTGAATCAGTTTTCCCTTAAAGGGATAGTTCACTTTGAAATAAATTTTTGGTATATTTTAGCTTACCTCAAGGGCATCCAAGATGTAGGTGTCTTTGTTTTTAATACACGAAACGAGCGGTTTGTGTGAGAAAACGAACAGTATTTCTTTCGTTTTTACCTCTTGTAACCACAGCCACGTCCAAGTGATCTGAGGGCGCGGGTGTTTCGGTCGGAGGTAAAAACAATATAAATACAGTTTGTTTTCTCACACAAACCGCTCGTTTCGTGTCTTAGGCCATCAATGTGTACTTACATTTACGAGTCATTAAATCATGTTTAATTTGGACTTCTCTGTGCATGCTCTTTGAGGTGGACCCCATAGACCTGCATTATATGACTGACAGACAAGAACGGTTTGACCTAAAAATATCAAAATTGAAACTACTGCGGAAACAAAGACACCTACATCTTGGATGCCCTTGAGGTAAGCTAAAACATACCAAAAATGTATTTTAAAAGTGAACTATCCCTTTAATGGGATAGGCTAAAATGTGTTAGCTGTAAACATTTACCATCTAAATCCATAAAATCCCATTCATTCCAATGGGAAATGTATTTTGAAGGCAAATATAATAAATTGCCCAAAATCAACGGGCACCCACCCATATCTTTTTTAAATGCCCCTTGACAAAAAAAAAGCATGAATACCATGTGAATACCAAGTGTTAGTGGACTTAGATGTTATATAAGCATAAGTACCAAGTGCTGTTTTTTGACTGTGTTGCCTGGGTTTTTTAACCACCCTTCAAAGTGATCAACCTCCTCGAGGGAGGCTAGGGGCAAGGAGATCTCCTCCGGCATCTCCACAACAGGCTCAGCGGCTGCCATTCTGGCCATGATCATGCTCATATTAATGGAAAGCTGGTTCATCTGTTGCTTCATGGTCTCCATTAGTGTCAGCATGTGGAGGTCAGCAGCTACAAAAACAACACCAAATTTAAAGACATGATATGAATTCTAAATGTAGCAAAAGCAGACAACACAGAAAATATTGTACATACTGTAATTGAATTGAAATAATTTTTTAGAAGCATTGTTTTAACATTGGTTTTACTATTTCTGAGAGAGTTTCTCAATGTTAAAATGATCCGTATTGGTTTTGTTTATATGGTTCATGTGATTCAACATTGTGTAAGCATATGTTAAATTGGTAATGCTATGTTGCTATGTCTGCACAATAATTCACTTACGTGTACAGATGATTGGGTCCTTCCCAGAACGCCCCATATTCAGACTGGGCATAAACACTTCAGTGGCTCTTTCTTTGTAGCTAGTTGCCAAAACATCAGAGGACATCCCGGGAAGTGGATGGGGTGAAGACAGATCTGTGTAGTTCTGAGATGAAGAGTCGTAAGGAGATTGAAATAACTGCAGAGGAGGTGTAGAAAATGAGGGGGGCCTTGAAGGGGAGCATGGTGGAGGTGGAGAAAATAAGGATGGCAATGGAGAAGTGAGTGGTGGAAGCGGAGTACAGGAGGATGTCACTGGAGGGGGTGGTAGTGGAGGTTGGGCGAAGTAGGATGGCCCTGGAGCTGGTTGGTTGCTAAAGAATAATCATAAAACATAAGGGAAGGGTTATAATGGATATTTTTTAGTGACATTTGGAACAGAAGAGTTCTAAAAAAAACAGCAATTTAATAGTTTAACAATTAATTTCCACAATAGGACAAATACTGGTTATATTTACCATTGTGATGTTAATGAGGGTCCTGAAGATGGCCGATGTGTAATTGATGGTGTGGCCTTCTTGGGTGCAGGCTCTCTGTCACTGTCTTCTTCAGTATCACCATAATGGTGCCTAATTTTTAGGAGAGACACATTTCACAGACTCACACTTTTACACAGAACACACACAAAAACAACATAAATCACACCACTTGGCACTTGCACTTTCACACACTAGCACCTCCTACACTAACACCAGAGATGCTAAGTTCTAGGTAAAATCCGAATCACGATTTTTTTGCTTGGAATAAAGATCATTATTTATCTCACAATTCTGAAAAGCTTCATCATTTTAAAGATCTACAAACCATGAACATTAGGTTACCAACCAAGATAGAAACAAAATAAGACATAATACTCTTTGCTTCAGTCAAATTTAAACAAATGCAGTAAACAAAAAGTTGGACATTCAAATGCTAATTCAGTACTTACATTAGTATTTCTATGTACGTGACAAATAAAATCATTGTAACCTTGTATTATACCCATTTAAACCTGACAAATATCATAAACATGTTTCTCTCTTACATAGGTTTAGGTGTTCTTTTGCCTCGACCAACTTCCTCATTTTCATCATCAGAGTCTAGCTCCGATGTGTCACATATCAGTGACTGTTTCATCCCTTTCCAGGCTGACTGGAAGTCACCTAAAAGAACATTTACATAGGTAAATCACCGGCATTAATCTTGACTCGAGAGTTAAAGGAGCCGGATGCAAGTTTGTGGCCAAAACTGGTACTGCAATCACTTTCAAATTACTGACTCGAGGTTGCCAGATAGGCTGCAGGATCCGATTACGACACGTTTGTAGCTGCAGCTGTGGGGACTAGAGCAGAGCTGGCAACCCGAATGAACCAACACTACTGACTCCGTGATTGGTGGATAGGTGGAGGGTGGAGCATCAGACCAAAACACAACATGACAACATCAACATCAGTTGAGGGCTGTAACTTCACTTTTTGTCCTGGCCGGACTACTGTTGTCAGTGGTATAAGTATTTGAAATGAACATGATTTCTTAATGTCTAGTGACATATCAGGGAAAATTTATGATTAATTGAAATAAATTTCTTACATACAGCTCCTTTAAGAAATAGTTATTGTTGGCTATTGGAACACACAAGAAAAAGGTAATAACTCAAAAATTTATACCATATGTCTTCAATGGTCTGACTGGATGCTTCCACTAGTTGTGGCCTGGCACCTCGGCAAACTTCACAGCTTTGTTGATCCTCTCATCGCTTGTATAATTTGGCCAGAAAGTAAAACCGTCATTGTACCATGTTTGAGGCACCACAGACACAGACTTCTTGCCATCAAAATACTGCACAACACAGAACAATCTTTTGAGAGAGAGAGAGAACAGCATTAGCCATTTACCGTCAAAATGCCGTAACAAAATACATTTTACTGGTGTCATGAAAGTTTACTTACATGTACATAAAAAACTTATGTAAAGTAGAAGATGATGCTTAAGAAACTAAAAACTAACCACAACTAAGAACAGACTATCAGCTGTAATACCACCCTGCCCAAAAATTAAAAACTAGAATTTATCAAACAACTGATCAAACAACTGATCCAAATTCAAAAACAGCAAACTACTTTATCGTTTCACTGAATGTAGAATTGGAATGGATACAAAACCTCTTCTATGGGGGAGTAATACACATTTATATGCAACTGCACACACTTTGGCATACATGCATTGTTCTGATAATTGAGAGACACTGTAGATATTCAGAAAGTCTGAACTGAATGGATAGGTAAAGAAGATGGATTTATCAGAAAACCTTCTATAAACTAAATAGATGCCATCATGACACTCAACGATATTGTCAATCTTACAAATGTCATCAGCAATGGCAAATACATTGTTTCCTGTTGAGACTTTGATAGTCCACTGGTTAGAAACCATTTGGCTGTACTGCCCTTTAACCTTTCTAGAGGCAAGCTCATTTGGAACTGGTCCAACAAAATGTGGCTTTTTCAAAGAGACCGGTGTTCTGTGACTGTCAATGATTTGATTCTGTTGATTTTGCTCAGACAATCGACGTAGCATTTGGGCGAGAGGGCTTTGGGGTTTTCTGACAAGTTTCTTGAGTTTCTGCAAGTGGTTCTCATACGGGAAAGCTGATATATTGTCGAGACAACCATGCTGTCTCACCTCTTGGGCTAAGTGTACAAGTGAATGTACATTGTACACAATTGCCTCCTTGCCATATATTTCACCAAAATGCGTCACAAACATATGGAGCAATCTTTCGGCATACTGCCAGTGCATCGAGGACAAGGTTGGGCTGACTAAAATGGCAATGCCAGAAAACAGCAGCATAAAATTCTTGTAGATATTTGTGTCCAAGTATGAAGGCAGAATGACAGGTCCAATGTACAACAAAAACATCCTTAATTCCGTTGCCTTCCACCTGTCAATGTCCCTCAATGTTCTGGGTTTTCTTGCAAATTCCAAAGGAATATAGTTGCGCAAGCCTGTTAAACTGTCAGACATCCGGTCAACAATCGAAGCAGGTAAACGGAATCTGAGAGTTCCTCTAAGCCAAATGTTCAGAAGCTTCCTAACGACACCTAAACAGAATGCAAATAATCACCTGGAAACTGAGATATCATCCCTACGTTCAACCCCTGGAAAGGGTTAGGGCCCTGGTGATGTTCTTCATTGTGTTGTTGGACAAATGATTCATCTGTCCTGAGTGGGCAAGAGACTAAGGGAAAGGTCATTCTGCCAGATCGATACTCTCCTTTCTGGGCACATTTATCACATCCAAAATATCTTTTGTGACTCTTAATGTTTTTTATAAAAGCCCGGGCCGGTGTATCACATATGACCGAATCTAACTTAACAAAAATCCTTTTGCCCTCAAAGTCAATACCACTCTCCAACTCTTTCAACTCAGTAACAAAATCTTCCAAAAAGACTTCTGCTGGCTTTGGTTTATGTGGACCAGAGAACAATGCAATCACAACAGGTTCTTTTATTGGAAAACTTAGTAAACATCCTAAAATTGGCCACACCTGAATCCCACTACTCTTGAATAAGGGCAATCCATCAATGTTGACTTGGAGTTTTAGTGTGCAGCCATCTACAACTGACTCAAATGCCTGTCGTAGCTTCTGCTTAAAGGAGGGCAGGATGCCAATATAGTAATAGAGACCTTCACATTTTTTTTTCTTCTGGTCTTAAGGAGGGTTCTGGCATCCTTTGGCAGGTCAGGGTGATAGAGTCTCAGCCGGCCAAGAAGAGCTGTAAGAGCCACCAGGGAAACTCCAAAAGTTAACGCCCAGTTGCGTAGACTATTAACAAGGTTAGGGGTCTGATCTGTTTCATCAGAATTTTGGTCTGAGTCAGACTCCTCCTCAGATCCAAGCAGGTCCATCCTAAAGGACTGCTCGTTTGATGTGTCCTCCTCTCCAATGTCCTCCTCTATCATCTGTTCATTTCCAATCTCCTCTCTCTCCTCCATGTCACCCTGCATATTCTCAAAGACTGTCTCTGCTACTCTTTCCCCACTGTCCTTCCACTACATTTTCCCCACTACAACTCTGGGAAGCAAAACTTTCGTTGTGCATATCCCTAATTTGTTGAAGCCGTTTTTTAACTTCTCTACGCGCTCTCCATCTAATGGTGGCCCCAGAGAGTGTTTCTCTTGAATCCATCCCTCGCGAGCTGTTGAAAAAAATCCTTAATCAAGAGCATGTGTCAAATGAAAAAACATTGAAAATAACAGACAACTTACATTGCAGTTTGGAAAGGGGGCAGGACACGGACAAAACCTAAAGGGGACAGTACAGAGAAATGAGAGACAAATTATTTTTTATCTACACAAAAGATTCACCTCTTAGACCTTGATAAACACTGACAGCTACTTTGAGAAATCTGTATAGTGTAGTATGTGTAGTGCAAGTAAAAAAATAAAATAAAAAGCTTTCCTCTTTAAACATTTAAAACATGAGTTAGAAATGATTGTAGCTCAGGCCTAATTGTATTTGTAATCATATTGGGTAGCAGGTACATCATACCATGTAGTGCATTACATTGCATTGAAGCTGTCAAGATGGGTCATATCATATGTGACCTAGAAGCACTTCCCAACGTGATAGTGAAGTTGCATTTAATAAATGTTGTAAAACAGGTTATTGGAGGGCAGCAGCACTGAACTGTGCGTTAACTTTTTAAAAAAAAAAAATAGCACTGGTTCTACAGAGGCAGAAACATCGTTTTTTTTTTCCACTGGTCAATTTTGAGATTTTGGGATATTTGTCTTCAATAGCATGTCTTCTTTCAGACTGGTTGTGTAAAAAAAGTCTGAAATACTGGAAATACACATTTAGGTCTTTATTTTACTGCACTTTGTCTGTTTGCGTCTGCAGACTTCTCATAAATTCAACAAAAGTTGGCCTTTTAAATCATCGCGCTGCTCCGCGATAGCTGTCTGCACCCCTGTCATCACACACACACGTTGGTGCGACAGCATTATGAGGACTCTCCATAGGCATAATGGTTTTTAATACTGTACAAAATATTCTATCCCCTTATCCCCCTATCCCTAAACCTACCCATCACAGGAGACATGCTGCATTTTTATTTTTTTAATAAAACATTGTTTTTTATGTTTTTTAAGCCATTTGATTTTTGAGGACTTTTGAAATGTACTCATAAACCACCCATAAGTTGTAATACCAGTGTAATACCCCCCACCACACACACACACACAGTTAGAAAACTCTCTCTCATGTACAGTGCTGTCGGATCCAAATATGGTCATTTCCTTTTTATCCCCAACCAATCATGAAAGTGAAAAGAGGGATTTAACTCTAAATGCGCAATCTCATTGGCTGATGCAAATTTCTGATGCCCGTTTTCAGAAAATGACTTTTCTCTCTTACTCCAAGTCCGAAATCTCCTCTTCAGTAGCACATATATACACCAAACGTTTTTATAAAAACATTTTATAAAAAAAAAAATAATAATAATAGGCCTAATAATTGGCGAAAATAACTTTAAGGCTATTGACAGTATATTCTGATTTACAGGATAACAAAAGTAGATATCCATAAATCCCTCTGTAATTATTTCTTCATCTAATATGTGTACACAATGAAAAAATTATTTTGAATAATGAGAAAAAAAACGATGTTTTGCCTGCCGTGCCGTGTTGCCTTAAGAGGATTTAGCCTTTCCATTTTATGTATTAAATTATTATTAGTAGGCCTATGACTGTATTATTATTGTTGTTGTTATTATTATTAGGGAAGGCCTTCTTTTATTGTTACATAGGCTATTATAATTAATTTGCCACGCAATAATTTAACTGCGAATCGACGCATAACACACGCTGCGAGAATAATGCTTGCTTAGGCTGAAAATGATCTAAAAACATTTCAAGGTCGGTTATACAATGAATTACAGGCCCATAATAAAGTTATTAACAGTCTATAATATGTCCGAACACTGCAATATAGTCAGTCATTAATGAAATTAAAAAAACGATTTAGGCTATTTCACAAACAGCTTTAACAAATTAATAATTTGCAGGTAACCGACACAGGCTATAATATGTCTCACTCTACAGACGGTACAATACAGTGAGAATTAATATGGCTACTGACATCGAACTAGTTTAATGTATTTGGACTTGGGAAGTCATTAATTTGTTGCTATAGCAGCGTCACCGCTGGTAACGTTATGGTAGCGCTGGCTATACGATTTTGCTACATGATATTCAGCAATTTTGGTGAAAAATAAGCAAATATCGATCACTGATTTAGATAAAATAACCTAACGTTATACTACCACCTAACCGCCTAGCCTATACTGTAGGAAAAATTAAATTAGCTAATCTGACACAGGTTGCCAGAATGTCAGTGTATGTAAACTTTAATTTTTAATATAGCCTAATTGTAACAAACTAACATGACATCAACACCAGTTTACTTTTATAACGTAATTACTAAATTATACTTGTATAATACACTTACCAAATACCAAAGATGGTGCAGCCTGCAGTCTTCGACTCTTGTCAGCGGTTTATGCGGGGTGGTGCCCGCGCGTCCAGTCTGCGGAGCTCGCCCGGATCCGGCCCACACCCGCCGGGCGGACTCAATTCAGTTGTGGCGTATACCGAAAACCATCAGGACACTCGGCTCGACACTCAAATGATACTCGAAATTTACTCAAATATGCCTTATTAATATCATTTAAATAGGCTATGCTCTGTATGGATAGAAAAATGTTGTATTACAAAATACTACCAAAGACACAAATTCAGGCTTCTCAGAGGTTACTCATGTTTTATTATGACAGGTTTAAAATAATGAATGAAATAATGACAGAAATAATGTCTCTTCTGTATTAGAAAAATAAATAATAAATAACAAAAAAAAAAAAAAAAAAAAAATTCCAAAATGAACAAAAATAGCTCTCACAAACTTTACAAAAACTCCCTCTTTATCCTGTTTTCTTCCTCATCCTCCTTGTTTGCCCGCCTATATTTTGCTGTAGAGCTGATTTCCCAGCAGTTTTTTGTTGCTTGTTAACAAATAAGCATGAAAGTCTATGGCCCAATGAAAAATAATGAAAACCAGGACATTTTCATCACTTTATAAAAAAACAGCCAGGACAGGACGTAAAAACAGGACTAGTCAGTAGAGCGGACTCAATTCAGTCGTGGTATGGGCTGCGCAGCTCCCCCGGATCGGCGCCACACCCGCCGGACGGACTGTCACAGTCGAAGCTACAGACAAGTGTGGCGCAGAGTTGGTGCAGATCTGGATATTGAGTGCGACTGCTGCGCGGATCTGCTGATTCGAAAACGGACCTGGCACAGATGTAAATGCTGTCTGGGTCCTTATAAACAAACAGATAGCTCGAGCACTGGGCACTCGTCACGGGCAGAAGAAGCCGCATCGCGGGCGTCTGCGTCGTGAACGAGTGTCATAGAATCTGCGGATGATGAGAGAGAAAAGGTGCCTCAGCAGTCTCGTTCTCATCCGCGAGATCCTTCTGCGATCTCCGCGATCGAAGCCGTCGCGCCGACTTAACGGACGCGGGACCCGAATCGCGGGGATCGCGAGCCTGGCCATCATCAGTGAAATAATATAGCCAAGCGGGAGCGCAGCACTCTAATAGGAAGTGCTTCATACTATCACAGGCAGCCCTCTCGAGGCGCTGACTGTGCGTGCTGCGCCTAGGGCTGGGAATCGATTCCAAAAAGAATCGATTCCTCGATTCCGAGGCGTTGGGAATTGAGAGTCGATTCCAAAGGTTGGAATCGATTCCATTAAGGGGAATCGACTCCTCTTTAAGATTTTTTTTTTAACACAAACCGCGGCCTGTAGCCGATTTCATTTGTCAACACAATCACGTCACCTGTAAAGAAATAAAGTCCAGACTAAATAAACGGATCCAGTCATGGCACAGAGTATGGTTTAGGGTAGGATGATATGTTTCAGCATTGCAATCAGCGCAATAGAGACAGAGCGCAACGCGTGATAATCTGAAGACCACGGCCACCGGGGGGAATCCAACCGTCACTTTGCACTGCGAGAGGCTGCCTCCTTGTCATTTATGATTATGACTTATAACAAAAAACAAAACAATGTCTAAAAGCTGCTATGTGACGACAAGGTGTACAGCAAACAAGCTAAATAACCCTTACCCAGAAATAAATTTTTATAAGCTGTCGACCCCGAAAAACGGTTGTTTCAGGACATAAAATTGGATCAATTGAGACAGAGCGCAACTAGTTATCGATACTCTGAGAACTATGCCCACTGGAACGCGACATGATATTGTAAAAAAAAAAAAAAAAAAAAAAAAAATTAACCATGTCGATTGTATTTCACCACCCTGTGTGAACTTGAGAGGAGGAGATATATTGAGAAGTTAAATTTTGGATGAATATCAATTGGCCCAAGCTGCAATATAGCCTATAGCTAATGTAGTTTTCTAATAACTTGTCCCGTTATTTTAGTAACAGTGTGTGTTATGATCGTAGGTGAAATGATGCTGTTACCGATTCGATCAAATAGTTGTAGATATCTAGGGTATTTCACGTTGGGCCATTTAATCGGATCATTTTCCAAAAAAAAAGGAAGGTAATGAAAAGGGGCACTGATAATAGCCTGCCCTACACCAATAAAATGTAACTTCTCAATGTTCGAAAATATTAGATAAAATATTTTTTTCTCATGAAAAAAAAAAAAACATTTTAAAGCATAGATTGGATATAAAGTCAAACAACAATGCAAAAAAAGTAGGATTTCTGAAGGATTTTAATCATATTAGAGATAGAGAGTGGGGACATGCAGAACATGCTATTTGTTAGTGTTCTATGTAGTTTTTTATTATTGTTTTTAATTATACACTTTTTATACATTATTATTTACATTTGTAGTGTACAGGACATTTTGATTCATAATAAAATTTATTTTAGAGTTCATTTTCATGCATTTTTATACATATAATGTCCTGGGGACAGAAATATCACCCTTTCAGCGGAATGCCTCATAAGTCATAAATGACAAGGAGGCAGTCTCTCGCCGTACGTAGGCTACGGAGCTCGGGAAGTTGCCTCTTGAAAAAAAAAAAAAAAATCTGTGGTGATCCAGATAGCAAGCACATTTGGGCCGATTCCGGCTGAAATGCGGTACTGTCGGCTCAGTGTCGGCATCGGTGAAAAGATAATGGGCCAGAGTCGTGCCGACTGTGTACACAACACTTCTGGCTGACATACGGCTTTTTATGAACGGGCCAGTGTCGGCTAAAAGCAGTTGTACTCGCGCTGGCTGACATACGGCGTTTTAACAACGGGCCAGTGTCGGCTAAAAACAGTTGTACTCGCGCTGGCTGACATACGGCGTTTTAACAACGGGCCAGTGTCGGCTAAAAACAGTTGTACTCGCGCTGGCTGACATACGGCGTTTTAACAACGGGCCAGTGTCGGCTAAAAACAGTTGTACTCGCGCTGGCTGACATACGGCGTTTTAACAACGGGCCAGTGTCGGCTAAAAACAGTTGTACTCGCGCTGGCTGACATACGGCGTTTTAACAACGGGCCAGTGTCGGCTAAAAACAGTTGTACTCGCGCTGGCTGACATACAGCGTTTTATGAACGGGCCAGTGTCGGCTAAAAGCAGTTGTACTCGCGCTGGCTGACATACGGCGTTTTAACAACGGGCCAGTGACGGCTAAAAACAGTTGTACTCGCGCTGGCTGACATACGGCGTTTTAACAACGGGCCAGTGTCGGCTAAAAAAAGTTGTACTCGCGCTGGCTGACATACGGCGTTTTATGAACGGGCCAGTGTCGGCTAAAAACAGTTGTACTCGCGCTGGCTGACATACGGCGTTTTATGAACGGGCCAGTGTCGGCTAAAAGCAGTTGTACTCGCGCTGGCTGACATACGGCGTTTTAACAACGGGCCAGTGTCGGCTAAAACAGTTGTAATCGCGCTGGCTCATATAACGTTATATGATGTTTTATTAACAAAGTTCGGGAGGAACACGTTCAGATAATTAACCTAATTAAACACATGTGGAGCACATTCAGATAATCAAACCTAATTAGACACGAGTGGAGCTCACTCAATCAATGAGTTAAGCGCTCTATATATACAGCAAGCTTACCTCCGTTCATTGACAAACTTACCTCCATTCGTTGACCGTTTAACAGCATTTGGCCCCGCAGTACCTTCCTAACATGTCCGAATCGAGCTCTTCCCGTTTGATGAAGAATCTTTCGTCCTTCAGATTTAGGAATCTTTGCCACAATCCTCTGGTATTATCTCGTGGGCGTCAGGCCAAACAAACGGGTCCTCGTCACCGCGGGCGAAACATCCGCAATCTACTTCCGCATATTTCTTTAAACGGGACCATGCAATAATTCCTGCCATAGAGAAATGGTCATAAGACAATGCCGCCCTCTTAATTCGAAGGAACGGGCCTTCCTCCGGCGTCTGGCTGCCGCAGCAGGCCCTGAGTAAGCCGCGCTGTAGATTCAGTGCCGGTCAGTCCACACTCTCAACATCTGCCGGGTCAACTCCGTGAGTGCTCAGCTGAAAACCTTTTCGTTTTCTGTCCTTAATTGAACTTTGCATCGCTTCAGTTGTTGAATCACGAGCTAGTCATGCTATCTGGATGCAAATTTTGATCGGAGGAACATGCGTTTTAAATAGTTTCCGTACAAATGATTTGCCGTTCATTAACGCGATGCTTCCTTGTAGCGTAAACTCACACGTAAACAATAGGTCGCACATTACGTGCAGATTGCACACAGAATCATTAAAGAACCTTTCGTTAACACTGTCCTGCAATTTATTTACAAAAAATCGCTTAGAAACTTAAAGTTATAGCATTTAAATGTATTTTTATTTTATTTTTGAAGTAGGTATGTTATAGTTTCATTATTGGGTTTTCTGATTCAGAACGAACAAATCAGCAGGGAATATGACCCATAGAAATGATTAAAAATAAACGAAATAAACTGAGGAAATAAGAATTTTCGTACGTTTAATAATCGATCTCTCAGCCCCGCACAGTTTCCGCTGAGCTTCGGATTCCAATTGCACAGGTTAAAACCATGGGTTCAGCCTCCTCCATTTGAATTCTGGGCTTTAACTTGGATGCAGTTGATTTCCAGGCCTCACTGCATAAGACAAAATCGATAGAATATTTTTGATCTTGTCCACCTTGCCAGACAGTCCGTTCTAAACACGAACTGCTATCTTTGCTCGGCCACTTAAACTACAGATGCGCATAATCCTGCAAGGATATAATCTCTCACCTGCTCTTCCTCGCGTCTTTGATTAACGCGCAAGAAGACGAGCATCGGCCCACCAGGCCCCAGGCTCCCTTCGTTCAGCCTCACACCACAGGAACTCAATTTGTCCAGGTATGTTTCTCCACTGCCGCAGCAGTGATGGCTCCTCTGCTTCCGCAGGAGCTCATTTCTCCAGGAGCTCTGTGTCTCTGGCTATTTTCTCCACTGCCGCAGCAGTGATGTCCTCTGCTCCCACAGGAGCTCATTTCTCCAGGAGCTCTGTGTCTCTGGCTATTTTCTCCACTGCCGCAGCAGTGATGTCCTCTGCTCCCACAGGAGCTCATTTCTCCAGGAGCTCTGTGTCTCTGGCTATTTTCTCCCACTGCCGCAGCAGTGATGTCCTCTGCTCCCACAGGAGCTCATTTCTCCAGGTAAGTTTTCTGCTCCTACATGAGCTCTGTTTCTCTGGACTTGGATTCTTCTTAAATGTTTACAAAACAAGCGGGAACCCAGTGTGCCTGAATCTTTCTCTATTGCTGTTCAATTACATGATAGAAAGTCTAAGGCCTTCAAAAGCCGTACAGCAAACCCATCTAATCTGGTGCCTATTACACGCCAAACTAAGATCGCTTTGGGGACAAAAAGTACGACTGTTAAGTTAGCACTTTTAAACATCCGCTCACTTAATAATAAATCACTTCTGGTCAACGACTTAATAACCACAAACAACCTGGACTTTATGCTTCTAAATGAAACTTGGCTAGAAGACAGCTGCAGTGCAACAGTCCTCAATGAAACATCCCCTCCTAACTTTACTTTTATGAGTGTTTGCAGAGCGGGTAAGAGAGGCGGTTAGCTGCTCTTTTTAAAGATGTCTATCAATGTAAGCAAATATCATTTGGGAATTACCCGTGTTTCGAATATCTGGGTATTGTGTTAAAAGGTGCTCCACGTATTTTACTTATCATTATTTACAGGCCTCCAAAATACTCTCCAGCCTTTGCTGAGGACTTTACAGAACTGTTATCAACAATTTCCTCAGAGTTTGACTGTTTTGCCATTGCTGGAGATTTTAACATTCACATAGATAATGCAGAAAACAATATGGCAAAAGAAATCAAAACTGTTTTAAAAACTTTTGATCTGACTCAGCATGTACATGGACCCACACATAATCGTGGACACACTCTAGATTTACTTATCAGTACGGGTCTAAACATCTCATCGATTGTTATTAAGGATGTAGCATTTTCTGATCATTTCTGTATTTTCTTTGATATATTGATCTCCCCTGCCATTGAAGCTAGATCTGTGTCTGTCAAGAAGAGATGCTTAAATGAGAACACTAGTGTGCTATTTATGAAGGCTATATCTTTAAAACCAAGCATATCTGCTGGCTCTGCTGATTTTCTCCTTGAATCTTTTAACTCAAAAATTAAAAGTGTAATTGATCATATTGCTCCTGTGAAAGTCAGGAAGAATAGTGGTAGACAAAAAGCACCTTGGAGAAACTCAACAGCAGTGCAAAACATGAAAAGACAAAGCAGAAGAGCAGAGCGCATGTGGCGGAAGACAAAACTTGTAGTCCATTATAACATCTACAAAGACAGCATCCATGCTTTTAATATGGAACTAGGCAAAGCTAGACAGACTTTCTTTTCGAATATTATAAACAGCAACTTAAACAACACACGCACTCTTTTTGCTACTGTAGAGAGACTGACAAACCCCCCAAACCAGATTCCCAGTGAAATGCTCTCAGACAGCAAGTGCAGTGAGTTTGCTTCTTTCTTCTCTGAGAAAATCAATAATATCAGAAAGGTGATCAGCTCATCCTTGAGTTGCGCTGGGGTCCAACAGATCAGACCACTACCTGAGAAAGTATGTCTGATTACTATGTCTGATTTCGAAGAAATTGATGGCAAAATTTTGGAAGAAACCGTACAGCACCTTAAAACATCAACCTGCGCCCTTGACGCACTTCCCACATCTTTCTTCAAAAGTGTGTTAAACAGCTTAGAAGCAGATCTCCTAGAAGTGGTAAATGCCTCACTTCTCTCTGGGAGTTTTCCAAACTCCCTGAAAACTGCAGTTGTCAAACCTCTCCTAAAAAAGAGCAATCTGGATAAGACCATCTTAAGCAATTATAGACCGATCTCAAATCTTCCTTTCATAGGCAAGATCATTGAAAAAGTTATCTTCAATCAGCTGAACAAATTCTTAAGCTTGAATGGATACTTTGACAATTTTCAATCTGGTTTCCGATCGCATCACAGCACAGAGACAGCTCTCATAAAGATAATAAATGATATTCGCTTAAATACTGATACAGGCAAATTATCAGTGCTGGTACTACTCGACCTCAGTGCTGCATTTGACACTCTCGATCACAACATACTTCTTGACAGGCTGGAAAACTGGGTGGGGCTTTCTGGGATAGCCCTAAAATGGTTCAGGTCTTACTTAGAAGGGAGAGGTTATTATGTGAGTATAGGAGACCATAAGTCTGAGTGGACATCCATGACATGCGGAGTCCCCCAAGGTTCAATTCTTGCGCCACTCCTATTCAACCTGTATATGCTCCCAATGAGCCAAATAATGAGAAAGAACAGAATCTCTTACCACAGCTATGCAGACGACACACAGCTCTACTTAGCCCTATCGCCTAATGATTACAGCCCCATTGACTCCCTGTGCCAATGCATTGATGAAGTAAATGGTTGGATGTGCCAAAACTTTCTTCAGTTAAACAAAGACAAAACTGAAGTCATTGCGTTTGGAAACAAAGATGAAGTTCTCAAGGTGAATGCATACCTTCACTCTAGGGGTCTAACAACTAAAAATCAAGTCAGGAATCTTGGTGTGTCTCTAGAGTCAGACCTTAGTTTCAGTAGTCATGTCAAAGCAATTACTAAATCAGCATACTATCATCTGAAAAATATTGCAAGAATTAGATGCTTTGTTTCCAGTCAAGACTTAGAGAAACTTGTGCATGCTTTCATCACCAGCAGGGTGGATTATTGTAATGGACTCCTCACTGGCCTTCCTAAAAAGACCATAAGACAGTTGCAGCTCATACAGAACGCTGCTGCCAGGATTCTGAGCAGAACCAGAAAATATGAACATATCACACCAGTACTCAGGTCTTTACACTGGCTCCCAGTTACATTTAGGATTGATTTTAAAGTATTATTACTGGTTTATAAATCACTCAATGGGCTAGGACCTAAATACATTGCAGATATGCTCACTGAATATAAACCCAACAGATCACTCAGATCATTAGGATCACATCAGCTAGAAATACCAAGGGTTCACTCTAAGCAAGGAGAGTCTGCTTTTAGCTATTATGCCAGCCGCAGCTGGAACCAGCTTCCAGAAGAGATCAGATGTGCTCCTACAGTAGTCACATTCAAATCCAGACTCAAAACACTTCTGTTTAGCCATGCATTTACTGAATGAGCACTGTGCCACTGTTCGTCCGACTGTTTTTACTGTACTTTATTTTATTTTTTATTCTAAACTGTTTTAATTATTCTTATTTGTTTTGATTCTTTTGTTTTCTCCTATGTAAAGCACTTTGAATTACCATTGTGTATGAAATGTGCTATATAAATAAACTTGCCTTGCCTTGCCTTGCCTTGGACACAAGTTTGACCCATGCTTTTGCTTAAAGGTGAAGACCCAACTTTATGTATGTTTTGTAAAATTCCCTTATCTGTGTTCTGGCCTTAACACAAGCAGAATGCTCTTTTATGACGTTTCTGCATTGAAGGACATATTTAATGAGATTATGCCTGAAAAGGTTTTGGATTTTTTATCATATGTTAACTTAAAAAAAAAAAAAAAAATAATAAAAAAATAAAAAAAATTATTGACTTGTTGTTTATATTTGTTTTGTTCTTATTGTATTTATATGATATTCGTATTTTTGTAATCAAATTTTTGCCATGAAAATAGCTCTGAATGCTGACATGGCATAAAATAAAATAATCTGATCTGATTCTCTGGCTGTTTTTCCACTGCCGCTGCAGTGACGTATCCTCTGTTCCCGCATGAGCTCTTTTTTTCTCCAGGTAAGTTTCTCCACTGCCTCTGCAGTGATGTCTCCTCTGCTCCCGCAGGAGCTCTGTTTCCCTGGCTATTTTCTCCACTGCCGCAGCAGTGATGTCTCCTCTGCTCCCGCAGTAGCTAATTTTTCTTCAGGTAAGTTTCTCCACTGCCACAGCAGTGATGTCTTTTTTTTCCAGTACTATTCAGAATTAATATTCCCGTTAAAACCCCTACCTAATGCCTCTCTCTGTCCAGCGAGCATTAGTCTCCCAGCGGACGTCGCATGCATGTTTCTTCTTTCTCTGTCCAGCGAGCATTAGTCTCCCAGCGGACGTCGCATGCATGTTTCTTCTTTCTCTGTCCAGCGAGCATTGGTCTCCAAGCGGACGTAGCATGCATCTATATCTACTCTCTCCCGTCCAGCGAGCATTGGTCTCCCAGCGAGCATTGGTCTCCCAGCGGACGTACTGTGTACTTATCTCTACTCTCTCCCGTCCAGTGAGCATTGGTCTCCCAGCGGACGTTGCATGCATCTATCTCTACTCTCTCCCGTCCAGCGAGCATTGGTCTCCCAGCGGACGTAGTATGCATCTGTTTCTTCTTTCTCTGTCCAGCGAGTATTGGTCTCCCAGCGGATGTACTCTCTCCCGTCCAGCGAGCATTGGTCTCCCAGCGGACGTTGCATGCATCTATCTCTACACTCTTCCGTCCAGCGAGCATTGGTCTCCCAGCGCATGTACTCTCTCCCGTCCAGCGAGCATTGGTCTCCCAGCGGACGTTGCATGCATCTATCTCTACACTCTTCCGTCCAGCGAGCATTGGTCTCCCAGCGGACGTAGTATGCATCTGTTTCTTCTTTCTCTGTCCAGCGAGCATTGGTCTCCCAGCGGACGTAGCATGCATCTGTTTCTTCTTTCTCTGTCCAGCGAGCATTGGTCTCCCAGCGGACGTAGCATGCATCTGTTTCTTCTTTCTCTGTCCAGCGAGCATTGGTCTCCCAGCGGACGTAGTATGCTTCAGTTTTTCTCTCTTCATCCAGCGAGCATAGGTCTCCCAGCGGACATTGCTTGCACCCATGTTTCCTCTTTTTCTGTCCAGCGAGCATTGGTCTCCCAGCGGACATTGCATGCATCTATGTTTCCTCTTTCCTATCCAACAGGTATCGATTTACCAGCGGACAGCAAGAAATCTCCAGTCCGGGCTTCCAAAAAACACGCTACTCCACCGTCAGCCGGTAGGGCCCATCAGCACGACACCGTGAGCCGCTCCCGTCGGAAGCTACATGGGCCCTCCTGGTTGGGCATTCCCAAATCTTGTTGCCCCTCATTCGTCAACCAGTAGGGCCCGTCCGCCCAGCGCAGTGAGCTGCTCCCGCCAGAGGCAACACGGGCCCTCCTGGTCAGGCGGCATAAATCACGCTGTTCATCGGCCGGTAGAGCTCGCCTGTCTGACGCCGTGAGCTGCTCCCGTCAAGAAACGGGGCGAGCCCTCCCGACTGTTTTTCAAATTACGACTGTTCCCCATTCGGGAGCCAGCAGGCCCTCCTGGTCAAGCAACCAGGCTTATTCTCAAAAACGCCAGCCCGCCAAATCTCTGCGTTTTGGGGGGTCTTTAGTCTGGCGGCTGTCCTTTGCTCTTTTTGCCTTTTGGGGGAGTACTCTGGGTTCGGGCAAAATTCCGAGCTCGGAGAACTCCCCCCGGACAGCACGCCAAATACGCATAATCTTTACTCTGTTTAATTGATGTAAGTGTGAACTCGTGAAATGATGTTTTATTAACAAAGTTCGGGAGGAACACGTTCAGATAATTAACCTAATTAAACACATGTGGAGCACATTCAGATAATCAAACCTAATTAGACACGAGTGGAGCTCACTCAATCAATGAGTTAAGCGCTCTATATATACAGCAAGCTTACCTCCGTTCATTGACAAACTTACCTCCGTTCGTTGACCGTTTAACAGCATCCCTCCACCACCCCATCTCCTCACTTCTAGTCCTAATAATCTTACAACAACGGGGGGAGTACTCTGGGTTCGGGCAAAATTCCGAGCTCGGAGCCCTCCCCCCGGACAGCACGCCAAATACGCATAATCTTTACTCTGTTTAATTGATGTAAGTGTGAACTCGTGAAATTTTGTTTGCTAAACATAAACATGTTAGCGAATCATATGTCGGACTAACGTTACGCTTTCGGCCCCGTAGTTCTCTACACAGGCGACTCTTTCTGATTTGATTCACTAATCTTTCAAAGGAGTCATTTATTTATGAATCGAACTATACTGAACACGACCATTATTTGTTGCTGCATTACACCCGCGGAGACAACGTGTATAATATGAAATTAAACATTTATTTTGTTTTCACACTCCTGTGGGGAACTTCGAAACAGAAAAGCGTTATAGATAACGTTACGAGAAGATGCCAAATAATAAGTGCAGCTTCTTGATTCATTGTCTTTGGCATGTCTTGTGTTCTTGAATAACGTAATCTGCTTTAGAACTTGAAAGAATCTACATTTTTACTGCAGTGGGGATGTTAACGTTATTATAAGCGAACGCACTGTTTGGAATCTGACACTTTTTTTACACTTCAACACTTTTAAAATGGTCCTCACTGCAGAACATGAAATCCACGGGGAGGAGTCGGATCTAGATCCGACTCCTCCCACCTTACATACCTAAACCTACCCAGCTCCACCCCTTATCCCTAATCCCACCCCTAAACCTACCCAGCTCCACCCTTATCCCTAATCCCACCCCTAAACCTACCCAACCCCACCCCTTAATCTGGATCCGACTCCGCCCCCCGGATCTCGTGTACTGCAATGAGGTGCTACTGACACTTTTTACAGATATTTTGGTAACACTAAAATAAGGTTTCATTCGTTAATATCAGTTAACTAGGCCTACATTAGTTAACATGGAATAAGAATGCACAATACAAAACATTATTTCATCTTAGTTAATTTTCATTTTGACATTTACTAATACATTATTAAAATCAAAAGTGAACGGTTGTATTTTTATTAACTAATGTTAACAAAGATGAATACATACGGTAACAAATGTATTGTTCAATGTTAATGTTAGTTAACACATTAACTAGCCTAATTTTAACAAATGAGACCTTATTAAGTGTTACCAATATTTTAAACTGTGTGAACTCTGGCAACAACATTTGTCAAACCTATGTGCTTAAACTAATGCTTAAGATTGAATTTTGACCTCACAATATCTATTCCTTTATTTAAAAGATGCAGTTCAGAGAAACACTCATGGCTAATGTTGCTGAAATGGAGATCGGGGGATCATGAACCGGCAGCAGATCGAGGCGCAGACACACAAGATGAGTTTAAATCTATATTAAAAACACACCTCTTTAACCTAGCATAAACATAACACACTCTCACATTTCTGTAATTCACATCCATTAAAGGTAGCTTACACTGAATGTACTTGTTACATCGTAAGAATGGCATCTCCACTAAAGTTAGTCTCTCTGTCTCATTCTTATCCCAAGGTTAGGCTATACTGTAGTCAGCCGGATCTAGACCGCATCCAGACCAGATGGTGGACCTGCACCTTAAGATGACCACAGTGAGCCCTGCACATCACAACTAGACGAGACCTAGAAACAAACATCGGTGAAGACCTTGTTGACACAACGGTCCTCGGCACCGTCATCGGATCAGATCCGCAAGTACCAGACCAGTTCTCCACACAGACCCAACGGCCAGGTTCAACTCCCCTCTCACCAACGCCGGCGTGATCTCATGAAGGTAAAAGAGTAGCAAAACTGGAGAACATGGATGTGAATTTGAGAACTTGTACAATAAATATTTGTACTTGAAAACCCGTTGAATGTTGAGATTTTCACTCGCAGACAATAGTCACAAACCTGCATTGAACCTGTATCTGAATTTGAAGCTGCAGACAAGTAGTCACAAATGTGTAAAATGCCATTCACAGAAATACAATGACAGACACAAACTTGTATTTGTTCATTCACATTCACAGTAAAACCTCAATTAGGCATTTGCAACTTCTCAAATCTGCCATTGCTATTTCAAATCTTCACGCATTGACTTTGCAACTATTTTCACAATATTAGATGCGTAACTAATTTGTGTATTTGCAAACTGAGTGGCGTGAGAGAGAAAGGAGGGGCAATAAAAAAATTGCAATGGCAGATTTGAGAAGGTGCATATGCCTAATTGAGGTTTTCACATTGGAGCTGTGAGTGTAAATTTTATTGTACAAGTACAAATATTTATTGTACAAGTTCTCAAATTCACATCTACATGCTCTTGAGTTTTGCTACTTTTTTACCTTGATGTAAATCTTTTCCAATCTTCAAGCAAAAGGAGCTGAACAAAATACTCTGAATATCATCAATCCCAATCTGACTTGTGAAGCAGCCTGAACCCTAACACACACTATGTGCGTTGTTTGGCCAGAGGAGAACTGCCCCCCCTCCCCCTCCCCCTCCCCCTGAGCTGGACAATGACATCACTGTTTTCTGCAGAGCTGCTTAATAATGAAAATGGACTCTTTTTTATCATTTATACAGTTATTGAACCGAACTGAATCAACACAGATGAATTCAGCTGAACAATGACACTATTTTCTTTTTAGAGCAGCTTTACAGCCAAATTGAACTCTGTTTCCATCATTGATAATTTTCCTGTTTAACCATGTAAAGCTGCTTTGAAACAGTCATTACTGTATATAGGGCTATATATTTAATGGTGACTTGACATTTGAAAAAGGAATTTAGTTAGTTAAAGAGAGTGAAAGAGAATGATGTTTTTATTTTAATCATACACAATACATATAATTTACTTATTTTGTGGTTTAAAAACTGTGTTGTTAATAAATGTTAAGGTGTATTTTGTTCATTGTTAATACATGTTTATATTAAAGTGTATTGTTAATTTTATAATAAAAAACCTTTTTTAAATAGTTGAATTTGTGTTTCACTGTTTGCCAGTTTCTGGCCACATCTGGCCCGGGGGCCCAGCCGACTCTCAGCCAGATCCGTCTTACAGTGCCTGGGCCAGACCTGGGCCATATCAATAATAAGAGTCATTTCACAGTGCCTGGGCCAGACCTGGGCCATATCAATAAATAAGAGTCATTTTACAGGGTGTGGGCCACATCTGGGCCAGATTAAGTTGTTTGAGTCCGTTTACAGAGTGTTGGACCAGTTTTGGGCCGAGGGCCCAGCCAGAACTGGGCCAGAATTGAAGCAAGGATAAGGCCCAGATGTGGGCCAGACAAATTTTGCTATCTCGGTTTTGCAATCCGTCCACTCAGTTTATAAACCGTAGCCTATAAACCGTTCATAAATTCATAAACCGTGCGGCCCGCGGCGCCCACGCTTTCGCAATCCGTTTCCACGGGTTTGTAAACTGTACTCACGGATTTGTGGCTCCTCCCCCAGTCTGTGCCGGCAGATTCAACCTGTTACGGAATGCGTAGTACGCTTTGCATTGTGTTTATAAACTTTAATTTTCCAAAACTGTAAAAGGTTGTAATAGGTTATATAAAATTTTAAATAATTATTATGATTATTACTACATTTAGGCTACATATTTAAAAGATGCTTATCCAAAACGACTTACAAAAAAAGGAATAGGCTACAGCAATTAGTCAAATGTCAGTCATAATACAGGTAGGTTAAACAATCATTTTGACTGTGGAATACATGAAATTGTCTTAACTGCGACTGCATGCTTCAAGTGATTCTCAATTATAGCGGGTATGGGGTGGAATACGATTTAATATGAATGACGTGTATCAAAATATTTTGTTTATTTGTGATAATCTTAGCACTTTATTATAATTGTCTAACCTGCATGACTGATATGTGACGAATTGCCTTGTTCCTTTTTTGTAAGTTTTGGACAAAAGCATCTTCTAAATATGTAGCCTAAAATTAAATAGGCCTAATGATGATATGTGACAAATTGCTTTGTTCCTTTTTTGTAAGTTTTGGACAAAAGCGTCTTCTAAATATGTAGCCTAAAATTTTATAATAATAATAATAAAAATCAGTACAATTACAATAGTTTTCAGCACTTCGTGCTTGAACACCTAATAATAATTGAAGAGAGTTTCTCGCTGTGTGTTAGACGCGACAATGTTAGACAAGGTGTTGGTATTTAAAAAAAGAAAAAGAATCTAAAATAACATTGAGGAATCGATTCTTGGAATCGATTCTTTCGATTCCAGAAACAGGAATCGGAATCGATTCCAAAAAAACCGGAATCGACCAGCCCTAGCTGCGCCCCTAAACTATACACTGTAAAAAATTATTTTCGTGATTTGTTATCACAACTTTTTATATTTTGTCAAATCAACTTAGATAATTAATGTAGTTCAGATAACATAATATTTTGAGTTTCTATTTATTAAACAAATCTCCTTTGTTGTATTAACTCAAAGTTTTAATTTCAATTAACTAAAAATTTTAAGGCAACCAGGTAACTTACTTTTTTAAGTTAATCCAACTTTTTTTTTTACAGTGGAGGATCTTTGTTGACATATTTGTACGCATGCGCGAGTGGTTGTGTGGCAACAAAACAAACAGTATAGCGGGCGACGAGCACTTTCAAGAGAGTTAGCGGGCGAAATCCACAGTATACTTAAACATCTGAAGACCGGACCCAGCTAACAATTTTACGTTCTGGGAACTCGGAACTCGGAAGGTTCTCGGAACGTTCCCAGAAGGTTCTCGGAACGTTCCCAGAAGGTTCTCGGAACGTTCTAATGTCAACACATCCTGATATGCCTGTATACAAATTATAGGTCTACAAACAACATATTCTACATTGTTTATTGTTCAAACACTTAAGAATCCTATGAATATATTATTACAATACATTGAATTTACAGAAACTGTCATTAATAAGGTAATCAATCATAAGTAAATCAATCAGTTTGTACTAAATAAATATATCAGCACACAATCCATGTTTTTGTTGATTCATTGTTTAATTATCAACATAAAATAAGTCATTAAAAACAGTATTATCAAAATATATTCAGGAACAGTAATTTACATTTAATATTTCAAACATGAAAATATTTCAATAAATAAAACTGCACAAACATTTTAATTAAAACTCTCTTTAGCCTAAAACTTACAACAAAATTGAAAAAGTATTAATTTATTTACAATATACATGAATGTGCCAATCTTCACTCCACTCAAAACATTTAAACTCCCAACACCATCTGCAAATTTAACAAGAAAATAAAAAGACAACACGTTACAGGGACACACAATCCCATGCCAAAATTCAAGCCCTGTAATGCCATTAATATTCATCCGGAGCAGATGAAAAGAGTGAGATGGGATTGTGTGTCACAAGCTGTCGGAGATATGAGAGCATTAGCGCTCCTGTTATAATGTATTTATTCATTCAGATATTTCAGCATCAATGTGTATAGAAAAATTTCTATATTTAAAAACACTACATTGCACTTATTTATATTGAACTATTTATTATTTAAGACTACAAATCAAAAAAGTTTTAATTAGGGGTAAGGGTACCCATTAAGCCCACTTTCAACTTTGAAGTCAAATAAAAAACAGAAAATAATATTCAAGTCTAGTGAACTCGAATTCGCATCTACATATAACGTATGATAAGTCTCACCTCCAATGAAGAATTCAAAAACCTGTAACTGCTGTGTTGTTTATGAAAGAGAAAAAAGTTTGAAACTGCTATCAATTTTTGTTTTTATCTTTGTTGTTTTACTTTACACCTAGAAATTCCACTGTCACGGGTGCTCAGTTTAGCTATAATGATACCCTCACAGAACATGGTAATAATCAGCCATCCATACAAAAGCAAAGGTAGTGTAGTTTACAGGTAAATTTGTCCAGGCCAACATCTGATGCCTTGATGCTTTCCGTTGGGATCCCAGAAAACCTGAAAAAAGAAAGAAAAAAGTACAGTTAAAAATTTATCATACATACATCTCATCTGGTATCACAAATGATCATTCCAGGCTCAATTTAAGATATGCTCAATATTAGGGCTGCACGATATAGAGGGTATGCGCGTGATGTCACCATCGGCCGGAGTGACTGCGGACACGCCCACTAAGTGGCAAAAAGACTGAACGGCAGCATTTGTTTTCAGTGTGAATGCCGCGAAAAACACATCTAAAACTGGAAAGAGCTTTGAAAAACATCCTGATTTGAAAAGAAACCTGAGGTATATTTTTACAGACTGCCAAAAGCTACAGAACAGAGAAGCAAATGGATCGTTCCAATTCATAGAAACAACTGGACACCAGGCAACAACAAATGGACTGTGGCATTCTGTGTCAATATGCTGTAAAACCATACCCTATATATACTGTATTAACAACTCAATCAAATAATTAGCATCGTATATTCTGCATAATTGGACGTTTTTAAATAAACTGACAAAAAAATTAAAAGTTTTAAGGCTGGACGATATGATATGACGATATATAGCATTGATTTAAGTGATCACATGGATGTAGACCTACCCATATTGTATTTATAAAATGCGTTCACAGGCAAATTCTCTTTATGTATTTCCCCGGGGTCGAAATTAGGCACATTTAAATGTCAGGAAACACGATGCCTGGCTACATGTCAATATCCATGATCACTGGATCTTTGGTCAGTTGTAAGGAATACTACATCAAGTCCAACCTTTATTTTAAACTGATTATTGTTTGTTTTATTTGCGTTTTCGCAGTATCCCCTATTAACTCGTCATGCAGCGGCTCTTTTGGCACTCAGTCCAGCTGAGGGGGGCGTGTTCCGATGGGAAAGTGACGTCAATGTAGTGCTGGGGCGGGAAACCGGTTCAAACCGAAAAGCGGTTTATATTTTCGTTACGAAGTTGATTTTTAATAAACCGCCATACGGTGTATTTAATAACACAACGTTCGGAACGAAGGTTACGCTGCGCGACACTGTTTCAGACGGACCCTTACAATGCCGCACTTCTAAGCAGCGACTGCGAGGCTAGGGTAAACAGCAGTGCTCTGGTGTTGCGTTACAGGGAAGATGGATGCTGCAGAACTAGCGTAAAACTTCCAATAATAGCCCAGGCTTTTATTTTCCCAAATCGTCGAACTGCACCGCGACACCGCAAGCCTCTTCGGGTGAGAAAGGTAGCCAAAGCCAACCTATCGTGTCATCTATGCTAGCTGGCAGGAAATGTGACAAACAGCGCATGTGTGTGAGTGGGAGGCAGAGCGGCAGATGCGACAGAGTTGCGAAGTTGCAGGCGCGGCTCGAAATGGCTGTTATTTCAAATAGCTCACGTTTTAAACTAATCGGTTAACCGGTTTCAACCGGCTAATGAGGCTCGGTGGTCGGTCAAGAAAATTTTTAGTTTTCGCCATCCCTAGTGCAGGTGTTAACGGCTCCAGGTTTGTATCTCATAATTTACCCCACTAATAAATGCCCAGAATGGTACCAAACTTCTACATTAGTACAAATAGGTACTGTACTCATAAAACGAGGCTTTGGAGAGTTTATTTAAATAACACTTGCCTGACGGTGAATGCTACTGCTGACACGGATGTTGACGTCACTTTATGAGTACAGAACCTATTTGTACTTCTGTACCGCTCATGTTCCCCGACATAGAGCAGATCGGCACACAACAAAAACCGCTGTTCGGATGTTCCCTTTTCTGATATTTTAGCATTCGTGACATTTTAATTAAAACAGAAATAAGGATTTTAGTAATAAGCAAGAATTAACAGTAAACTCAGAGATCACCTACCACTGCAGATATGTGAAAAGTGAAAAGCGGAAATGCTTAGACCTCTTTCCGGTTCGACCAGTGAGCGCTCTGCATTAGGGGGATTTTGTAGAGGAGTGAACCTGCATAGAAAAATTACAATAGAAGAAAAATACAGTTGAAATAAGCAGTGCATTATGTTTTTCAGTTAAATCTAACTTGTCAGGTAGAGAAATTGAATTATCAAAATGTAAAATAAGTTTTCACTGTAAAAATAAAAAAACTTCTTTGCTAAAGCAAGTAATTTGCTAAAGCTACAAGTAAATAAGTAATCCTTTAAGACGAATGCGCAGACCTAATATAAATGACACACATCTGTTTTCTTTCTGTTTAAAACACAAACAAGACTGTTTAGGAGGAAACTCACCAAGATGGGCATTTTGACTTTCAAAGCTTCTTTTGAAGCACAAAATAAAGGGAAAGGGAACTGAATTCAGCTAAACTCACCTTCTTCATCTACTGACTGTGGATGGCATCAAGGTCTTGCTCTGAAGAATACAGGGCCAAACAGTAGGGATTATATCTCATCTGGTAACAAGAGCAAAGCCATAACTTTAATAAGAACTCTAATGGTATATTTACCCCCTGATATTGCATTGTGGATATCAATTCAAACATGTTTAAAGGCTAAGAGTAGGAGCCACAGCTGCCCGAGATATCTGTCAAAAATGACTGACCCCCTGAACCACATTCAGCATTTAAAAGTACAAAGAATTTCAGTATTGATCAATAAATAAAAAACATACAAATACATAAATACCTTTGAGTTGGACAGTATGGTGTCAGTCTCATTGGCCAACATAATTCAAAACAGACCTAAATAAATAAAATAAAATAAAATATACCAATGATCAGGATATCCTGCTATCATAATAGTTAAATTAATTATTATTATAACTATGACCATTATAACATTGTATTAGTCGTCTATTATTTAGCTGATTATTTAGCCTACAGGTTTCTCAGGACAATCTCACTGAAAAAAACTTGGGTTAATGATTTTAAAATGTGAGACTTATTTCAAAAGCATAAATCTTACAAACCCCAAACCTTTGAACAGTAGTGCACTGTATGTTTAAGGTGGTTTTGCTTACTAGTCATATGGTTCATAGTCGTGGAGATTTTCTTGGACAGGGGGTGCAGCAGGCCATCACAAAATGATGATCTGGGAACATAACATAAACATTGTCACAGAGCCAACAATATTACATGGGATAGGTTTATTACAAGAAACCAAGCTAGAACAGAGGTGAAATATAGAAAAGAGATATATATATATATATATATATATATATATATATATATATATATATATATATATATATATATATATATATATATATATATGGCCTAGAAATCCTAGAAATAAATGAATTATGATCATGATTAAACAATAACTTACCCCTTGTAGAGTTTTTTTATCAGGCCCCCAACGAGCCGTACAATCGACCACACAGCAAGAGTGAACCATCCTCTTCTCTAAATCCTCCTCCAAACGTGCAAAACAATCAAATTACAGGTATCTAGCGGTGTTTCTTGCCACACGATTCCCATGATGCAACGCGACAAACATAAACAACGACGTCACAAAAGATCCTCCTATACACACATACACAGCAGATGCGTGTCCCCACCCGTGGCATATAATCTTGTGCAGGCGTGCACACACTTAGTGTATTGTTCACTCGCCATAATATAGAGCTTAGCACAGACAGTTTCACAGAGAGCGCTTGCTGAAGAGCGATAGCTGGCATTCTATGCGTCAGCGTCACCTTTATGCTTCCGGTTATGCCGTCACATGTTAAGTCACGACGCAACACCAATCAGGATTGGATTAGTTTCATTTTTACTTCAGAGGCGCACGCTAAGGGAGCGTCCCCAAAGTGTCGATTCTCAATGCATTGTCGAGTTTCCTCGATAGGGAACCGAGGCTGTCACAATCCATGCATAAAAGGGCCAGTGTAAGTGATAAATCCCATTTGACACATGTACTGGCTACATACAGGCCACCAGGACACCATACAGATTTATCAAAGGATTTGCTGATTCATAATGAAAAATTCATATTTATTTTGAGCACATCCGTTACACATGAAAGTGAAACAAGAAATGATTTCCGTATTATCGTACAAACTCTTACATCAAGACACTCTTGAGAAGGTAAGTCATGGATAAACTGAGAAACACATTTCTCTGAAGTCTGGCATGATTGTGACTTGAGGACCATTGATGCATTCAACAGGTTTAATGCCTGTCTTACTACATCATGTAAATATATATGATAGGGATAGGTTGTATTTGTGCTTTGTCTTGACCCGTTTTCGTAACCAGTTTGAAAATGTGTATTTTGCATTTGTCCATAAAGGTAATTCTAGTATTCAAAAAAAAAAAAAAAAGACGCATACTGACATATTCTGCACTAAAATGTTCTTTTCAGCATCTGTGTCCATCAGAGATGAAGTTCATTTGTTTGATTCTCCTGCTTTTAGTGACATTACAGACTCAAAATCAGGTAAGTTGTTCATCATTATCATCATGAATAATCTTTATTCACAAAGACTTTTGCTCAGCACTGTTTGTCTGGAATGACATACGGGTCAACACTGCTTTCTTCCTCTTGTAACAGAGCAGTATGAAGTAGTTGGACCAGCAGAACCCGTCTTTGCTGTAGTTGGTGAAGATGTGATTCTGCCTTGTTTGATCAAACCCAGCATGAGTGTTGTGGACATGAGAGTGGAGTGGCATAGATTTGGTCTGAGTGGTTCTCATGTGCATCTATATGAGGATCATGAAGACAGAAACACAGAGCAGATTCAGTCCTACAGATGGAGAACAAAACTGATCCATCAAGAACTGCAGAGAGGAAATGCATCACTCAAACTCTCAACAGTGCAAGTCTCTGATGAAGGACGTTATAAGTGTTTTATTCAGTCCAAATCTTGGTTTGATGACATCACTGTTGATGTCAAAGTTGAAGGTAAATAAGCTTATGCATGATGTGTTTGGTGTTTTGTTGCTCATTTATGATATTGTTTGTTGCTCTTGTCAGCAGAACAACCACAGGTTTATAGGCAGACAACACTATCACTCAGTAAATGTTTTCTTGTTAATCTGTAGCTGTAGGAACTCTTCCAGTGATCACTGTAGATGGGTTTGATCGTTCAGGAGGGCTTCATCTCCAGTGTGAATCTGAAGGCTGGTATCCTGAACCTGATCTTGAGTGGCTGGACAGTGAAGGAGTCAGATTGAGTCCAGAAACTACAGAGACAAACAGAAATGCATACAGATTCAATGTGAAACACACCATCACTCTACATCACAGAGACAGCAAGATTCACTGCAGAGTCAAACTGAGACATCACATGCTGGAGACACAGATTAGCACCTCAAGTAAGAACTGACACTGGGTTTGATTATGTATATAAGTTATCTCACTGGTGCCTGGAAAATATTTGTACGAAAGTTAAAGACTCAGGGAAGAAGGAGGCGGGAACCGACAAACGTTCAACTTTATTTATAAACAAACTCAAAACGAAAGTATGTTTGGGGGGTTTGTGCGCGGATGAAGAGGAGGGAGGGTCTAGCTTGCCTCCGTTTTGTTTGACAATACTTTAAACGTCAACAAGAAGTGACGTCACCTGACATCGCTTAGAGCAGCTTTAACAAAATATTAAAGATCATTCTTTCCTAGCTATTCTGTATGCTGTTTGCATTGTATTAAATGCACTACACTTCATCTATTGCCCTATTCAGACGTCATTTTTTCTCATGTGGACGTCAGTACAAATAAATTTGCATGTCACCTCAGTGAAATTCATTGTTCCCAGTAACCAGTGAGAGAATTAATATACATAATCATGCATTCGGATGGTGATTTCTTCACGGTGGAGGAGCGAGTTTTGTGGGAGCGTGCGCTGCTCACGCGGTTGTTGCATAATTGTCTGCTGTGAATAAAATGGCACATGCTTGGAATAATGAGAATAAATTCATATTTAATATCTTATTTATTATTTGATTATTTTAATATCCTGTTTAAAAAAGGAAGATATATGCGCTATATAGTTGAAATTGTTTTTTTGTCTTGAAATTTATTTCAAAATGATGAATTACAGTACACGAGGTAAGCATGAAGCCACTTAGTTTATATTTTTGATGTAATTGTATATAATAGACTACATATTTTAAAATGGTATTGCCAGCTGTTGCTGCCAGCCAGGGCCGTGCACAGACATTTTGAGGGGCAGTGGCCTAAACCAAAAAAAAAAGGGGCACCATTAAGGGTGGTTTGCTTGTTAACACAAATTATCCAGTTATTACTAAATATACAATTAAAAGAGAAGACAGCACACGCTCAAATACATTTTAGACTTTATTGTAGATGTTTTGATAACAATTACACACTGCTGATAATAACAGAAATGATTTGCTGTTTTCAATTTTTATATTTACCTGTTCCATTTACACATAACATTTTTACTTGGTACCATGTCCTGAAAGATCTTGATAACCAAATTTTTTATGATTCCCAATTACACATTGGTGATAATAACGGAAACTATTTACCGTTTTACATTTTGGTATTTACCTTTTACAGCAAAACCTTTCTATTTGGTATGCCCTGAAAGATCTGGTGCTGGTTGAGGAGAGAACCCCTGATATGATTGTAAAGCGCTTTGGGTGTACAGTAGTACATATGAAAGCGCTATATAAATGCCTCATTCATTCATTCATTCATCTTAATAACCTCATCTTTTATGATTGGGATGTCTTTTTCAATGGCCAGAAGCAGAAGATCAGATAACTGTTCTATATGATTATTTACCTGCTGGCTTGCTGGAGATTGGAATCCATGTTTGCAGTGTTGAACTGCCTTAAGCAGCCTCCCTTCGCTATTTGTCAACAGTTGTTGACAAGTTGTCAACTAAGTGTGCCAACAAAAGAAAATGTAGTTATTTGTATTTGATCTGATCGAGAGTACAATAATTTGATTAGACAAGCAGCTAATTCTAAGAACGTGGATATGTTGTACAAGTTGTTAGCACTAGTAGAAGACTAGTGTCATAATAATGAGAAACTTTCTCGTAATAATTACTTAACATCTCATAATAATGAGAAACTTTCTCATAATGAGAAACTTTCTCGAAATAATGACTTAACATCTCATAATAATGAGAAACTTTACATTTCAGTTGTCCTGCAACTGGAGGGGTCAGTTGTCCCCTCCTCGACAAAACCCTGAAGGTTCGTTTTATGACTGTCTTTGCTTTAGATGGAGCTCCAGGGGTGGCGGGCGAATTTGACTTTGGCCCAGGACAGGCAACTCTCCCTGGGCTGGCAAGGGAGGTCTGAGAGCATGGAGCTGTGAACCCACCGCAACTTTTTGGACTTTGTCATTTTTAAGAGCTTGACTTCAGAGTCAAACAGAAGGGAAGCTGTGACCTGCCTGGGACAGAAAAACGAGCCCGTCTTTTCCTGGAGGTTTCATGTTTTTCAGAGATCCACCACGGTGGAGATTGAACAAACTCCCCAGCCAGAGTGCACCCTCTCCATCCTGGGTCACAGCCATTTAGGCCCTGGAGGTTTGAACACACTGCAACGTTTTGTACTTTGTCCTTTTTAAAGTTAGTCTCCAGAGGAAAAATCCCACCATGGGCATTTGAGCTTTATTCGTGCCCAGGAGAGCTGCCCCCTGCCTGGGGTGCACTTTTCAGATAAAAATGAGCCTGTCTTTTCCTGGAGGTTTCATGTTTTTCAGAGCTCCACCACGGTGGAAATTTAACTCACTCCCCAGCCAGAGTGCACTCTCTCAGGCTTGGGTCACTGCCTTGAAGGCCCTGGAGCTTTGAGACAACCGCAACTTTTTGGACATTGCCAAAAGTCAAACCAGAGTCAAACCCGCCATGGGCTTTTGAGCTTGATTCGTGGTCAGGAAAGCTGTGCCCTGTCTGGGATGCCCTTTTCAGAAAAACGAGCTAGTCTTTTCCTGGAGGTTTCATGTTTTTCAGAGCTCCACCACGGTGGAGATTGAACCATGTTCCCAGCCAGAGTGCCTCCTCTCAGGCTTGGGTGACTGCGTCGAAGCCCATGGTGCTTGAGACTCCCAGTGATCATCCCAGTGCCCCCTGGCTGGGCTTGGATATCCCCTGCATGACCTCTCCCTCCAAGACTCCCAGAGCCCCGCCGCACGACAGAGCCTGGGTTTTATCCCCACCCAGAGTGACTCTGAGTGGGACTCACGACGGTCTGTTGAGGATGGTGGTGCGTGCCTCCACCACACTCCCTCTCCCCTACATAACCCCGTAGGTCAGTTTTAGGATCGTCTAGGCTCCAGACAGGGCACCCAGGGTAGTGGGCGAACCTGCCTCTGACCCAGGACGGACCACCCTCCATCGACCACGCTGGTCTGGGAGGCCCGAGTGCATGGAGCTTCCTGACACTGCAATGTTTGGGACTTAAGTTTTGGAGCGAGCTCGGCCCTGGAGTCAAGCCACCGAGGAGGATCAAGCCCCCAGGGTCTAGCCCCGGGGGCGGTCAAGCCTCTTTGGAGAGTCGAACCCCCAGAGCCAAGCGCCAGACTCCCAGGGAGAAGGGGGCACTCTCCTTCTCCCAAAACCCAAATAGCCCGTTGCAGGACACCCTCTGCTACGGCAGGTTGTACAGAACCTGGACGTCCGCCTACGAGCGCATGCAGTTTGATGGACGTTGACCGACTGCAATCGTCTTTAAACAGCCTTAACTCGGCGAAGGCGGGTCGTATCGACGGCAAATCTTTATCGTCTTTAGAACGGGACAAGACCTTTCCAACGAGCCCACCCACCATATGTGAGCCCACCCACAGATCTCTGAAAGCGAAAAATGCAAAAATCTCGTTGGAACCGTCTCTAGTTGAACTGAACAAACAATATAAATTTCAGAATTTTTGGTGGTGTTTTCGCAGAGATATTAGCCAAAAACCATTGGGTGCGCTTCAAAATAGTGGCCGCCGGTGACGTCACAATCTCAGGAGAAAATCGTTCATATCTCGGCAACGCGAAGAACCAGAGAGCTCAAATTCGGGTGAGGAGTCCCATGGGGATCTAAGCGCTTCGGGCCCCAAGGACAGGGGTCTGGGACAGGCAGTGGCTCGGCGTCGGCCCGCTCCCGAGATCCAACTACGAGGTTTTTAACTGCAGCAAATTTAATATACGCTATTGCAGCTGGAATTACCAGGGCTGCTGGCACCAGACTTGCCCTCCAATGGGTCCTCGCCCATGGGTTTAGGATATGCTCATTCCAATTACAGGGCCTCGAAAAAGACCTGTATTGTTATTTTTTGTCACTACCTCTCCGTGTCGGAAATGGGTAATTTGCACGCCTGCTACCTTCCTTTGATGTGATAGCCGTTTCTCAGGCTCCCTCTCCGGAATCGAACCCTGATTCCCACCCGCACGCCCACGTCCGTCGCCGTCATTGGCGACATTCTTTTCAGACAGGCCGTCTGAATCTCCCGAGGTCGACACGGCCTGCTTTCCCCGGAGGGGACATTACGAGAAAGTTTGTCATTATTAAGAGATGTTAAGTCATTATTACGAGAAAGTTTGTCATTATTACGAGAAAGTTTGTCATTATTACGAGAAAGTTCCTCATTATTCCAAAAAAAGTTTCTAATTATTACGGGAAACTTTCTTATTATTACGAGATGTTAAGTCATTATTACGAGAAACTTTCTAATTATTGCGAGAAACTTTCTCACTATAATGAGATACTAAGTCATAATTATGAGAAGGTTTCTTTTTTTTTTTACTCAACTATGGCGGAAATGGGCTTCCATACAGTTTCAAGAGAGTGCCGCAGACAAATACACTGTAAGTGATGCTGCGGAGCGAGTGGGAAAACCTGGAGCGGATTAGCGGAATCAGTGGAATGCTTTGAGCGGAGCGGTGAAGGTGGGGAAGAGAGGCACCTCAGTCGAGGAGGGCAGAGGGGCAGTAGCTCTAGCCACTGGGCCACCCCCCTGTGCATGGCCCTGCTGCCAGCATAACTGCCCATTAGTGCTTTATTTCTCTTCCCACTGCTCTGGTGGAGCGCTGATAAAGCGGTTCTTGCAAAAACTTTACAACCTTTTCATAATAAATGTATAATTAAAATGCGTGCAAAAAAGGATTTAAACTGTGAATTTTGAAAAGATCTTTTCTTGTAAACTCAGATATGTGGATTCAGCCGGCAATTAAATCCCCACATGACATTGGTGTTTGACAAAAAACAGTATCTGAGGTAATTCAGCCTGGCATTTTTACGCGGATGGTGGGAGAAAAAACACTGACATTTTGGATTCAGACGGCAATAAAATCACTGACTAACCCTGTAAATTATGAAAATACCTTATGAAACAATTACCGTCTGAATAGGACTTTAGTTTATATTTTTAATCACTGTTTTGTTTTGCAGGTAATATGTTTAGATCTTGGAGGACATCAGTCATCATGATTTCAGTTTTTGTTGTGCTCAGTTTAATTGCTGGAATACTGATAGCTGCGTTTGTTTATAAAAACAGAGGTAAGGTTCATATCTGTTTTCTCATATTTAATACATTAGGTGTACATATATTATTTATAACTTGATATGTTTATTACAAATGTGGTTATAAAATCTAAATTGCAGGGAATAAAAGGTATATACATAAGAGACAATTAGGATTTGACATAAATTAGATTTTTTTTTTTTTATTATTTCCTTTAAACTGAAATTCCAATATTTTGTAACGACTGTTGGATAAACGAATAAAACAAGACAAGAGTCAGCTACAACTACAGGAAAAAGTATGTAATTGTGACATGTTAATGTTGATATACCATAAAAGTGAACAACTAGTAACCAGAATTTGTATATCCATTTTAGATGATATATTTCAAACCAAAGTCAATGTCAGTAACCAGAAGATTCCAACTGTGACAACTTACCCCATACAACACTTAATGTGTAGTCATTACTTTAAGTTTTGTGTCTATGCAGTAAAAAAAAAAGAAAAAATGTTCACGTGTGACAACTTGCCCCTACCCACTATAGGAAAAAACTGTAATGGTACAGGTACCAGGCAAAAATATTTAAAGTAGTTAATGCAATTCAATTAAAAAAGTAATAATTAGGGATGTCCCGATACCACTTTTTCACTTCCAATACCGATACCGATGCCGCAGCTTTGGCTATTTGCCGATACCGATATCAATCCGATATTTTTATTTTATTCTATTTTATTCTTGAACTAATACTTATCCTAATCAATTATATGGAAGCACTTTGCTCAATTAGCAACCTAAAAAACATCTCACTCTAATGGAGAAAAAACACTTCTCCAGTATATAGTCCACAACACAGTTGATTATGAAAAACTGCCACCCTTTATTCAAACACAAAAAAAAAAAAAAAATTATAAATACAGGTAGGCTACTTCAGTACTTAAAGCTACCAATGGGTTTAAAGTTAATCATTAACAAGCTTTAAATTACCCATTGATCCGTGTACTCTTGCGTCCATTCGTTTTTTCCCTTTATAACCCGTAAAACAAAAAATTAACGGTTGTTATATTTTTTTAAACGCAAAGTTGAACACCAAAATTTGAATTAGAACTGTATGCACACCAAAAGCGGCGCAAAAAAGTAAATATTGACGTAAGTTATATATCAATACGTTATTTTCTGTATGACCAGAAATGATATTTTAAGTTGTTTCCACTGTTGAAAGGAAAATGCAAGTGTTCGCGCCTGTGCTCGTGCCATGCAGTGCGCGCTCCACACTCTGCACAAACCCTTGTTTTATATGCGTCAAAATCTTGTGTTTTATATATATATATATATATATATATATATATATATATATATATATATATATATATATATATATATATATATATATATATATATATATATATATTTGTGTGTGTGTGTGTGTGTGTGTGTGTGTGTGTGTGTGTGTTTTGTGTGTGTGTGTAATCTTGCAACCCAAACTTAAAATTGATAAAAAAAAAATAAAAAAATTGATCTTTTATGTTTAAAGTTTTGAGAAACAATGACATCATTTATTTCATCATGTGTTTTTCTTTCTTTATTTAGAACTTTCTTCAGACTATACATTTTTACAGCGTCAAAACAGCCATATACAAGATGGTAATTTATTTGTATTATTTTTATATATTATTGTATTAAATTCACAATATATTTTTTATCAACATTTTTTATTAAATTGTTTATGCTAATCTTCTATATAGAACATATTTGTGGCTAAATATGTGGTGTCTAAAATAAAAATAAAATATTAATTTAAAATCACTCATTTTTACCACTCTTTAACATACCTTACCATCTGTTTTTAGTGATCACATTTTTAAGAAAACATAAAGGTAAGTAAAAAGTAATATTTCATCCAAATTCATAATTTATGGTCATTTTAGAGATTACAGTTACAGTAAAACACTTTTAAAGGTCCCCTGACATGGGGTTATTTTATTATTTTATAATGTTTCCTGGGTTGCCCTTATAATCTTAGTATGTTTTTTAGATCAAAATTAGTCATAATTTAGAAATAAAAGGCATTTTCCTAGCCTGATTTTAGCCTCTGATTTGAACACTCTGTTTGAAGGGGCGTGTCTGCTGTGGGACTCAGTGTAGCCGCCCACTGCTGTGATTGGCTGACATGCGTGCATATGAAATAGCTACATGTGAAAGTCTCTCGAATACTTTTACTACTGCTGCTATTATACGTTTTTTACTAATACAGCTATCGAGATTAACGAATCGTGAGAAGTTTTTAAAGTATTTAGATCTATTCCCATCACATACAATGTTGCTGTGATGAGCATTGAGCAAGCAGATGACAGTCTGTAACAGTGGCGCCTCCAGAAATTGTTCATAGGGGTGGCCAGATGGGGCCACTTAAAATCTTGGGGTGGCACACCAAAACTATAAACCATAATTTCAGAATTTTATTCTTCTGTTGTAGTAAACCGGCCTGTAGAAAACTATCAGAAAGACTGATACTGATATACTGATAGACTCCTACTGATATACTTTGGTTTATTGTGTAATATTTAAATGTTACTAATAATATTAGTAGGGCCCTACTAATATATATTATATTATATATAATGATATATATTATATAGATATGATATATGGGCCCTCGCCCCGCGGCAAATATTACATAAATGTATTATGAATTTTTAATAAACTTAATGAGTGTATAAATCAGCAGCAAAACGTAATTCTTGAAAAAATCTGCACAGTAATTTTATAAAATCTAAATATGTTCTAAAAACAAATTACTATTAGTTCTCTTATAAAATTCAATCAGGCAATCATACATGTCACAATTTTATATTTATATATTAATGTCAAGAATTCAGAAGTGCATATATAACCTACACTACAAAGAAATAATATACAATTAAATTATGCTTATTTAAAATGTATTGAGCAGGCTAGGTATAACAAAATATATTGGCTTTTAATAATATTTCAGTGCGCAAACCCATGATAACATAGCGTGTATGCGCATCGCGGGTGCAGAATGATGTGCTCAAAGCAACATGGAGTCACAGTGTGCAGCGCTGCGCTGCATAAGTGCGCATTTAGAAGCTCACGTCACAAAGCGAATAAATGTCGAGCGCACAAATCCTAGTGCGATTTGTTCCTTGTTTTCACAGTTTTAAATTCCAGTTATTGTGCGTTTGATGCCGATTCATAGTCATTGTGGTGTGTGTGATCTAACAAGCACACGGTAGTGAGTCGTTTAAAACAGCAACAAAATGCAAGAAAATAAAGTAATTTTATGCAAATCTACAGATCATGCATTATAATGTGAATATATCATATTGGAGTGAGAGAGTTTTAACGTGCATCCAAGAGGCGCGCGCGCTGTTTGAATATGAATGGAGAATGATTGACAGCCGCAGAGGAGGGAAAACGAGTTTCCGTATGATGTAAATATACTTCTGTCCCTCACATTAAGCTATGGAATGACTTCAGATGACTTTGTCACCCAAACTGACGTGAAAAAAGCGGGAGGCGCCGAAATGCGCGCTGTTTGCATCCCTGCTTGTCAAAACGTGGCAAAGACACATCAAAAAGCTGCTGTAACAGTATACCATTTGGCACTTAAAAAGCACGTCACGAGTCACGACACATAATTCCCCGTCTTCTTAAGAATATTTTTGACTTATTTATAAAATGCATAACTGATGCTACAAACATGTATACTGGGCTGGCCATTGGGGTGGCCAGTGGGGTGGCAGGAGTCGGCCAGGGGTGGCCGTGGCCACCCCCTGGTGGCGCCATTGAGTCTGTTGATCGTGAGACAACGCAGTTTCTGCACTCTCTCTAATGCTTTCACTAATGCAAATTCAAACACGATGATGTACATACAGTAAGAGCTTCGCTGTGCAGTAACGTGCGTCATTGATTTCATAACGAGTTGTCCTGATAAACTCGCGCTGTGTGGAAAAATGTTCTTTGATCGATTTCTGTATATAATGTTCACAATTTAAATACGATTATTTTCATCCTACTAAAAGAAACGATGTGAAGAAAAAATATTTTAGTCACTGGCTTGACTTACTGATGCATAAACAGTATTGAACGATTTTGAGAGAAAGATTACCTGTCTGAACTTGAACTTGAATTGTTGCTTGGTAGCTCGATGATTTATTTTCAGACGTTCATCGAGGCCAGCTCTGTGTTGGCCCAAATTGAGGAAACAGTCGTCGGTGAAATGTTTGGACCATCCAACACTTTGGGAAGTTGTGTCGGCGCAGAGACACAAGAGAAAATAAAATTAACCCATTGTTTCTTCAGAGGCTCGGATGAAGGAACTAAAAAATACTGTTCATTTGTACATCCAAACACTGATCAACTACCATGCTGCGCTCGTTTGCAAGCCATTATATCTCTCTATTCCACTTTTGTGCTTCGATTGGTCACACGCCATGAATGATATCTCTCGAGGATGATAAACTAAAATTGCGCGCCGCGCGTTCGTACTTATAGCTCGTTTTCTCATGGGCGGGTCAAAGTCTCTTTGCGGCATAGCAGAGAAGGGGAGGTAACATTCCCCCATATGACGTCATATAGGGGGAGATTCAAGATCAGCCCGTCTGAGATCTCATTTTCTCACAGGCAGAGAAAGATAGCCAAAACTCAGTTTACACCGACTGAAATTTCTAGACACGAGGGGACCAAATACAGGCTAGGGGAACTAATATTAATGTTAAAAAACCTCAGAAAGTGAAAATTTCATGTCAGGGGACCTTTAAAGCATATATATTGTAAAATGCAATCAAAAGTTTTTAATCCTAAACCATCAAATATAATTTGTGTAATTTATATTCTTTTTTTTTTTATTTGATTGTTTTTGCTAGTTATATTCTGAATACAACTATTGATCCTTTAAGGCACTAATAGAAAATAGATAGTAAATAGTAAAAATAGTAAATAGATCAAAAAGTCTGAGACCATTAGTGAAAGTGGTTCACCTTCTAATTTCATTTATGTTGTCAGCTCAATTTCAATAAATTAGAATTAGAAATACCAGCTTTTTCTTAAAAAGCATCCCATGGTTAGTCTCAGAGTGAGCACAAGCTCATGTTAAGTAAATCTAAAGGATGAGCAGCTGTGTCCACACTCTGTATACTAGTACTGTACATCTACTAAATGTATTTATTTATTTTTGACAGTGAATGTAACTCTGGATCCTGAGTCAGCTCATCCAGGTCTCATAGTGTCTCATAATGAGAAACGAGTGAGATGTGGAAACACAGAACTAATAGAAGTGGATAGAGAGGGAATGCTAGACGACAAGTTTGATAAATATCTTGGTGTTCTTGGGAAGGAGGGGTTCTCCTCAGGGTGTTATTACTATGAGGTGCAGGTGACGAAGCAAACTGTGTGGGATTTAGGAGTGGCCAGAGGATCCATTATCAGGAAGGGGGAAGTCGATCAAAATCCTGAGAATGGATTCTGGCTTCTGGGACGGAGATATGAGAAGTATCTGTCCCTTGACTGTCCAAATGTCTTTCTTCCCCTGAGAGTGAAGCCTCGGAGAGTCGGCGTGTTTGTGGATTATGACAAGGGTGTTGTCTTCTTTTATGATGTGGAGTCCATGTCTCATATCTACTCTTACACCGATCAGTCTTTTAATGAGAATCTTTATCCATTTGTTAGTTTGGGGTATCTGTGTAATACAAACTCTGCATCGCTGCTTATCTGTGATGATTACTAATGAGATCAGTGAATGAATTTACATTACATTTAGTGGACGTCTTTATCCTTTATACTTACAAATTAGGAATACAGCAAGTGAGTCATCATGAAGAGGCAGAACAACAAAAGTTCAGACATTATAACTCAACTTTATTTTTTTAAATGACGCCACATAACCCATATCGCACTGTCAGAGAGTTTATTCACACATAACGCACGTATACACATAACACATGATACCAGAGTTTTAAAATCAAACATTCAAATAAATTAAATGAATCAATTAAACCAATGAGCATTAATCTGTGTCGTCAGCTAGTCGTTTCCCATCATGCTTTTGCTCAGCGCAGTCGGTAGAGAGAAACTGTGCGCGACTGTGCGAGAATCCGACCGCACTCGACACATTTATAACCGGCATGCCAAAGCTTTAAAGTCCGTTATATTGTGCACAATGTATAATATTTATGCTTTTTTATAATGAAAACAAAAAGGGACTCTCTCTCTCTTGAATTTATTTTAAACTATATGTCACCTCTGGCTCAAATTTTTACTTTCATTATTATTATAATTTTTTTGTCTATTTATTTTACTTGCTTTATACTTTACTTGGTTTTACTATCTTTTTTTGTCTACTGTTTATACTTACATTATTGTTGTTTAATTCTGTTTTGTATGTATTTGCTGTTATATTTGTTCAATTAAAAAAATAAAAAACATTTCTAACCGGCATGCATCTCACGGTGATCACCGGTGATCGTTTCTGCACAGATTTTGCTCATCTCAAACAAGCCTACTTTCAACTTTATGCAAATGAGAAAGTGACAACCAATAGAAGAGAAGACCGTCAGTGGACCTCACATCACCCTCTCGAGTCTCGAGTGTAGTTCGAGGGCGATTTCACTGTTTTATATGATTTGACTGTAACCACATACATGGATATAATAAAATGATGAATGGAAAATAAACTGTTGATGGTCTTAGTGAGTTTGAATCATACATTGATAGTTCGTGTGTTGTAATTTTATGATGTAAGTTTAGCACTGCTGCCGTTCATTTTACAGTTTCCCCTGCATCATGTTGATTATTAGGGATAAGAAAATTGATTCATTTTCAAATTTGAATGACGTTTTAATAACTGTTGACAGTATGAGTGAGTTTAATTTGTTGATCAATCAATCATTAATCTAGTTAATGATTTAATTCATTGAGCACTCTCCAACACCATCATGTTACTATAAAATCTTTTAAGCCTAATTCTAGTCACATTAGAATGATATCTTAATTTTATATATCACTTGTGATTGTACTTTCTCTAGATACAGCCAGACATCCAGTCTACCAATGGCGTTAGAGTGACAGCACTACACAACACAGCGTTGCCCACAAGCAACTCACAGTACAGAGACTAGAAATTTACTACTACTTAATTCTGAAAAAAAAAGAGATTCTAATTATTGGACAAAAAACTTACTGTTTACAGTTTGAGGACACTGGGTTAAGAAATAGAACAAAATCAACATCAAAGCACAATACAGACACCAAGGGCAGAAAGTAATATACAGAGGTAACTTACAAAGTTAGGTTACAGATACAAACAAAGAGGAATTCAAACAAACAACATATAATAAGGTATGAACAGACTGTGAGCTGAAGAGTAATATTCAGAGAAAACATTTAGTTTTTAAGAGGTTTTTGAAGGAGAGAAGTGTGGATGATTGACGGATGTCTTGAGGAAAAGCCGCAGCGCTAAAAGACCTGATGGCTCCTATGATTATCAGACTATTGACACTGACTGAATATGACACAGCCCCACCTAAGATATTTCTCACCAGCCGCCACTGGAAGCTATAATGCTGTTAGAGTTGATTAATCCTCCTCTGCTGAGATCTTCACAGATTTAATGTCTTCTTTTCTCTTCAGTTGATTTCATCTCCGGAAGTCATTTGTAGTTCTTGTGTTTCTCATTTCTTCTGTGATTCTGCTTGTTATCATCAGGTGTCCTTACTTACATATCTTATTATATATATATATAACACTCACCGGCCACTTTATTAGGTACCCCATGCTAGTAACGGGTTGGACCCCCTTTTGCCTTCAGAACTGCCTCAATTCTTCGTGGCATAGATTCAACAAGGTGCTGGAAGCATTCCTCAGGGAGTTTGGTCCATATTGACATGATGGCATCACACAGTTGCCACAGATTTGTCGGCTGCACATCCATGATGCAAATCTCCCGTTCCACCACATCCCAAAGATGCTCTATTGGATTGAGATCTGGTGACTGTGGAGGCCATTTGAGTACAGCGAACTCATTGTCATGTTCAAGAAACCAGTCTGAGATGATTCCAGCTTTGTGACATGGCGCATTATCCTGCTGAAAGTAGCCATCAGAAGTTGGGTACATTGTGGTCATAAAGGGATGGACATGGTCAGCAACAATACTCAGGTAGGCTGTGGCGTTGCAACGATGCTCAATTGGTACCAAGGGGCCCAAAGAGTGCCAAGAAAATATTCCCCACACCATGACACCACCACCACCAGCCTGAACCGTTGATACAAGGCAGGATGGATCCATGCTTTCATGTTGTAGACGCCAAATTCTGACCCTACCATCCGAATGTCGCAGCAGAAATCGAGACTCATCAGACCAGGCAACGTTTTTCCAATCTTCTATTGTCCAATTTCGATGAGCTTGTGCAAATTGTAGCCTCAGTTTCCTGTTCTTAGCTGAAAGGAGTGGCACCCGGTGTGGTCTTCTGCTGCTGTAGCCCATCTGCCTCAAAGTTCGACGTACTGTGCGTTCAGAGATGCTCTTCTGCCCACCTTGGTTGTAACGGGTGGTTATTTGAGTCACTGTTGCCCTTCTATCAGCTCGAACCAGTCTGGCCATTCTCCTCTGACCTCTGGCATCAACAAGGCATTTCCGCCCACAGAACTGCCGCTCACTGGATGTTTTTTCTTTTTCGGACCATTCTCTGTAAACCCTAGAGATGGTTGTGCGTGAAAATCCCAGTAGATTAGCAGTTTCTGAAATACTCAGACCAGCCCTTCTGGCACCAACAATCATGCCACGTTCAAAGTCACTCAAATCACCTTTCTTCCCCATACTGATGCTCGGTTTGAACTGCAGGAGATTGTCTTGACCATGTCTACATGCCTAAATGCACTGAGTTGCCGCCATGTGATTGGCTGCTTAGAAATTAAGTGTTAACGAGCAGTTGGACAGGTGTACCTAATAAAGTGGCCGGTGAGTGTATATATTATATATATATATATATATATATATATATATATATATATATATATATATATATTTTTTTTTTTTTTTAAGTGCAATGAACATTCATTTGTAACATACTACATTTTCAATTCTTGCAATAGATTCAAGTGTTCATGTCCATGAGTAATATCTGCATGCACTCCTGAGGAGAACATTAAATATAGTAGACACAGACAGCCAGTAGAGAGTCTTGTGTGGAGCTGGAACTGACTTCTGTACAGGTTGTCACAACATCTCTTATTTTTCTCTGTCTGAAATACAATGAAATACAACGATTACTATTATTACAACGATTATAATAAATATAACGTGAGGCTCTTACATTTAAAATGCTCGTTCTGGCCTCGGTGGTGAACGTGTGCAGAAAGTTCTGTAACAAATTGCTGTAGATTCTACAGCAAAATTCTACAGACATTTATTGTTTTATCATTTTACAAGTTATTACTGTAATTCGCAATGCATTATGGGTCAAAAAGAGTATTACGGTTGTTAACAGTATATTTCCCTGTCAGCTGTAAATTGATTTACAGGTAAGAGGTGTTTTCACTGTAGTTCATACGTTTTACAACAATTTACTGGCATTATTGCGCGGGCTGAATAACAGTCAGTTACAGGTTTGAAAACTGGCAAACTGGAGCATGCAGAGCAAGAAGAGTTGAAGATAAAAGCCACTATTTACTCAATTTTTGGTAAGTTAACTTAGATTTACGTCCATAAATATTACAATCTAATGTATTACTTAATGTTGTTTAAGCGATTATGAACAGAATTCATAGCATGTCATGCAATTAATTTTATCGACTTGTTAACAACTGCGTGTTATCAGGACATTTAGTGGGACGTAAAAGTGTTTGATTCCAATATTCCCCCCCTGAAACGTTACGTTTATTTAGTAAAGGAATGTGTCTTTAATTTAAAATTTCTTCTTTCAGGCGAGGCAATCGCGACGGCGCGCGCCATTACAGTATTGAGACGAAGCTGAACAGTTACAAGGTAAAACCATCGTAAATGTTATGGATGAATGCTGCAGTTTGTTACAGTTTTATTCGCATTTGCTCTCAAGGGAGTATTTTTTAGAGCATTTGCAGTTTGGCAGACAAGACAAATCCACTGAAGTGTTGGTGAGACAAAACTATACGCACGTGTGCAGTTAGCTTTCTTGACGAAAATAATTGAATAGGCTATTAACATCCTTGGATGCTGCTATTTCTCATTTACTTCACCGGTTTTTATTTCTTATTGAGAGCATGTAAAACCAGTGTTTAACAAAGGCCTGCGTAACTAGATTTAACGCAAAGCAATTTGCTGTGAACAATGATAGGAATATGCCTATTCGCCTTTGCTCTCGAGAGTATTTTTTTTTAGCGCATTTGCAGTTGTTTTGGCAGACAAGACAAATCCACTTAAGTGTTGGTGAGACAAAACTATAGGCACGTGGAGTTAGCTTTGCTGATGAAAAACATTAGAATATATGATTTTAAGATAGTTGGATGCTGCTATTTTCTCATTTATTTCACTAGTTTGGATTTCTTATTGCATGTAAAACCAGTGTTTAACAAATCTCATAACTAAATTCAAAATGACTGGCAAAAGATTTGAAAGTTCATTTTATTTTCTGTTCAAAATTCCCATAGCTATCGTTTTCTTAATATAACTTGAACCTAAAAATCTAAATGAGAAATGTATCACTGTAAATTGTGTCAACATGACAGCAATACCATTGTAGGTTTTACTAAGCATAGGTCACAGTAATGTTCCAAACTGCTGTTTTACCTGTGATGTACCTGACTGTGCCCGTGCATTTACAAAATTTGCAGCTTTTAAGTCTCATCTATAGAGACCATATACAGGTTATCAGAAGTCTCGTAAAGGTGCCAGATTTGACCAAATAGACACAACACTGATTTGCCAGATTGGATATTTTCCTTTCACATGTACAACTCTGAATAACTTAAAGGGATAGTTCACTTTGTTTGTGTGTTTGTGTGCGGTTTGTGTGAGAAAACGAACAGTATTTATATCGTTTTTTCCTCTTGTTTTCTCACACAAACCGCTCGTTTCGTGTCTTAGGCCATCAATGTGTACTTACATTTACGAGTCATTAAATCATGTTTAATTTGGACTTCTCTGTGCATGCTCTTTGAGGTGGACCCCGTAGACCTGCATTATATGACTGACAGACAAGAACGGTTTGACCTAAAAATATCAAAATTGAAACTACTACGGAAACAAAGACACCTACATCTTGGATGCCCTTGAGGTAAGCTAAAACATATCAAAAATTAATTTCAAACTAAACTATCCCTTTAATTAGGCATTTAAAAGGCCATATTGATGAGGGCAGGGAAATAAAATGCCCCTTTAAGAGTTGTGAGAGGACATTTTGTGTAAAATCCACATTTGCATCTTATATCTCAAGACATTTTTTCCTTTTTTTTCTTTTTCTTGTAGATGTCAGCAACAGCAGCTGATGTGGAAAAAAGTTCTACACTTCCAGACTCTCCGAGACTGATTGTCTTAGGTAATGTACGTTCCAAAATCTTTAAATTACTTAATACATTTTGCCTGTGGTATTTTAGCATACATTTTTAAAAAGTGTTTCTTATATTTATTATTTTTAGGTGAAATTCTCACTGCAACCCAGTGGATGCTGAGTATTGAGGGTCAAGTCGTTATGAATCCACACCCCAATTTTATGGCTGGATTTGCTGCTTTGTTTGCAACTTACTACAACTTTCATCTGGTGTACCAGCACGAGGCATCCTACACACTTGTATTTGTTCAAAGGTAATAGATTACTTAAATATAAATGTGTATGTTAAAGGATTAGTTCACCCAAAAATGTAATTTCTGTCATTATTTAACTACTGACCTTCGTTCATTTTCACAACACAAATTAAGATATTTTTGATGAAATCCGAGAGTTTTCTGAACCACACATAGGCAGCAAAATGATTGCAACTTTCAAGGTCCAGAAAGGCAGTTAAGACATTGTTAAAATAGACCATGTGACTACAGTGGATCAACCATAATGTTATGAAGCCACGATAATACTTTTTGTGCGCAAACCCCCCCCCCCCCCCCCCCCAAAAAATAACAACTTAATTTAACAATCTCTTCTCTTCTGTGTCAGTCTCTGACACTGGTGATGATATACTGGGCAACTTTTTGAGCAATGTTGCTGGGCAATGTTGCCGTCAACGGGCAACCAGATGAGACACAGGGCCCACGACCGATCTAAATTATCCAGACAGAAATGTATTGCCCATTTTTAATGGGAAAGTGCCCAAGCAACAATCACTTGGCAAGATTGCCCAGCAACATTGCTCAAAAAGTTGCCCTGTGTATCATCACCTTTAATGTAGTAAACACAGTGCAGTGCTTCCAGGTTCTTCGTTAGAACAAAAATTATTCTCATCACTTCAAAACATAAAGGTTGATCCACTGGAGTTACATGGACTATTTTAATGGTGTTTTTTTACTACCTTTTTGGGGCTTGGAAGTTGCAATGACGTTGTGGTCTATGTGTGGTTCATAAACCTCTCTGATTTAATTTAAAAACATCTTAATGTGTGTTCCTGAAAATAAATGAAGGTCAGTAGTTAATTAATGACAGATTAATGAGTAATTAATTACTGAAATGTCATTTTGGGTAGGGCTGTGACGGTTATTATATAACCGTGAGACCGACGGTCATAGTTGTAAACCGTCATTAGAACTCTATAACCGCCAAAACCGTGTTATTAAAATATTTTTTACAAACATTTTTATCATAGAGGATGTTTAAATACTAATATCAGCTTACGAGGGAAATGGAGGCAGAGTTAGTGGTGCTTCGGAGGCTGCACTGCTGGAGATGATTCGGGAGACCGATCAAAGCGCGCGCCTTGTTAAAGCCTTGTTTATACTCGACGCGTCCGCACAAGCGCGAAGGTGCACGGCAAAAATGACGCGTTGGGTAAGACCGGCAAGATCACGTTCGTTTGACTGAATGCACCGTTGTTTTGTAACAGCAGCACGCGCGGCGCCGCATCCGAGGATGAACTACTTCAAGCCTAATCTGCCCGAGCATGTAGCCTACGTCTCACAGCACCAGCACCCAGTTTGTGCGTCTAAATTGCAAAGTTCTTTGCAAAGGTTTTTTTTTAAAAGGTTTTGCTTACTGTGTGTGATTTATTTAAAACAAAGCACGTTCATTGCAAAGGTTTTTTTTTTTTTTTTTGTTAGGGATTTGTTTACTGTGTGTGATTCATTTAATGGAAAGCACATTCACTTCTAGTTGTCTTGCTGTTAATTTTAAATAAACTTAGAGCAAGTAGCTAATCAGTGTCTGCTCGTTTATTCAAACTAAGTTGTTCTATAACAGACGAACGTCACAAAGCCCCTTCCCCCCCCCCCCCCCCCCCCCCCCCCCCCCCCCCCCCCCCCCGCGCCGACGGTTATGTTATGAACCGTCACATTTGACTCACATCATAACCGTCATCACCAATTCTGAAACCGGCACACCCCTAATTTTGGGGTGAACTAACCCTTTTTCAACATGACATCATGACTTTTGCGTAAACATACACGCCACTTTCAAGTCAAGTGGCGTGTTATTTATACGCATTTTGAGCTATCCGCGTGTATGCGTGTATATCTACGCCGTTATGTCCGAGTGATTCCGCGTGTATGTACACGCTGTTAAAAATCCGAGCGAAATAAAGCCAAATTTTGATATACATCTGGGGGAGCGATATTTTTCTTCCTAGGATGGTAGGGAAAGACTGGTAAATGGTATTAACCAGTGACGGGTAGGTTTAGGGACGGGGTTGGGGTAGGTCATATATTTATATATACAGTAATGTAACGTTAAGTCAACGGCGTTCATAAACACGCTGAAAAGCGATTATGCGTGTTGATAGCACGCAAAAAATGGAAATACGAATTGGCGTGTCATACATACGCAGTTTCATGAGATCAGTCTGCCCTTTTTAGTAGTGCAGCGAATGCTTATTGTAAAGTGGTATATTTTCATTAGTCTGCACGTGATCCTAAAGCTTCTGCTTGTGTTTTTCTGACTGATTTTTGTGCAGATGTTTTGTTGGAATCAACCCATGCACTGGTACCAAGACAGTCAAAAAAAGTGGAAAGAGCTCAGAGAAGAGGAATAACACAGTCAATCCTCATGTGTCTACTCTTCTCAGAAGGCTAATGGACTTTGAGTGGTTAAGCATGTAAGTTGTCAAATGTATATAAAAAAAACTACAGGAGGAGATGTCTATAAAATGACACCTAAAGGGATAGTTCACCCCAAAATGTAAACTCTGTCAGTAATTACTCTCCCTCATGTTGTTCAACCCCGTAACACTTTCGTTCATCTTTGGAACACAAATGAAGATATTTTTTATTAGATCTAGACTACAGTGGCTCAATCTCGAGATATTCACGTAGTATAATAGCGTACTGCTTCTGTGTTGTACGTCACATATAGGCTCACTATTGGCCAACGCTGGTCATGTGTGTGTGATGCGTGTGACGTATAACACAGAAGCAGTACGCTACACTACGTGAATATCTCGAGGCCAACAGAGAAGGAAATGAATACTTGAATAAAGTCGTTATTTTTGTTGTAGTTTTTTTGCGCTCAAAAAGTATTCTCTACGCTTGATAAACTTAAGATTGAGCCACTGTAGTCACTTGGACTATTTTAACGATTTCTTTAATAACTTTTCTGGGCCGGCAAGTTTCAATCCTTTAGAAGCCTATGGAGGAGTGACCCAGCTCTCAGATTTAATCACAAATATCTTAATTTGTGTTCTGAAGATGAACGAAAGTCTTACGGGGTTGAACAACATGAGGGAGAGTAATTACTGACAGAGTTTAAATTTTGGGGTGAACTATTTCTATATATAATCTTGTTCTTCTGTCAAAAATTGTTCAACTTACACACAATGTAAAAAAGTACTTTACATTAAAACAGTTTAAATGTTTTAGAGGGAATGTTGTCAATCACCAGCATTTGTGTTGTTTATCACAAACATTTATACAAAAAACTATTTTAAAAAAGCAGAAATGTGAGTTTTAACAGGAGATGTGAGTTAACCATAATGACATTCTGTTGATTGAGCTTAAATGGTTAGGTTCACCCAAAAATGGAAGTTCTGTCATCATTTACTCACCCCCATGTTGTTCCAAACCTGTATGAGATATTATTTTAATAAATATTTTTCTACAACAGCTTTGACTTTGTCTTTGTTTTTTAAATGTTTATTTTAGTGCATTTACATCAATATACTGGTAAATAATAGAGTACAATTTACTGTTAAAATGATTCTTTTCAGCTTTTTAAATGTTTAACTATTACAGCATCTTCTTGAATTTTGGGGGTATTTACAGGATTTTATTGGCAACTTTATTGCCAGGTAAATACTGTACTTTAGTGAAATTACAAAACATTGCTGTAAAATTTATTTACAGGATTTTATTGGTAACTTTATTGCCAGGTAAATACTGTACTTTAGTGAAATTACAAAATATTGCTGTAAAATAAAATACAAGTTTAATTCAATGTTACTGTAAAAAAAGCTACAAATTACTGTATTTGATATGCAACAATTAACTGTAAATTGCTTTACAGTATTATACTGTAATCAATTTTACAGCAATTACCAACATTTTTACAGGACTTTATTGGCAACTTTTTTGCCAGTAAATTCCTGTAAATTCTACAGGAAATTTTTTACAGTGACCGAGCAGAAATTTAATCCGGTGAACAGTTTCACAAGTGTAAATGACCTTTTAAAATTCAAAGGTTTCATCAGTCGTGTGAGAACATTTAAAGTTTAGAAAATATGAAATATTTTATTGTGAAGTTACTACGCCGATCTATGTAATTATACAGGATCTATTATTTTACCTCAGACTGTAAATCAAACCGCCTCAGAAATTAATGACTTGTTAATGCAACAACTCATTTAGTGTCTTATTCATCAACAACATCCTTAATAACTCGCTGTACTTTTTATCTAGCCACACATTCATAAAAACACTTCTTCACGGCATCCGCTGTCTAGTTTCAGTTCATGCAAAAGGGATTTACCCCAAAAACAAAAAGATGAAAATCCATTTTTACAAATTTAGATGAACTGAACATAATGAAATTTCTTGCAAATGATCATGAAAGAAATCCAAGAGTTGTTACTTTGGCACAAAAATATATATTTTAAATGTATAATATTAGTATTGGTTTCGAACAATCATAAAATCATAATCATTTTAAACTTTGTCTGACTTTTCGTTTTCTGCAAGATGAAACCGATCAAGACCATCATAACAAGAACGATCATGACAAGAGCCAAAGGCCACGACTCATCTATACATGCAATACAACAAACAACACAATAAAATCAACAAATGTACTCCGTTAAGGGACAGTAAATAAGCTGATCTATGAAGAATGATAAAACAATATTTGAAAGCAAAAGTCTTTTTTGGACTCATATTTAGATTTTACATTATAAACTTGATTTTCACCACAGGGGATCTTTAACATGATAATAAACAGCTGGCTGACTTTTCCAGTTGTTGACAATACATGGTCAAATTCAGATGATAAATTTCATAAATTAAGTTAAAAAAAAATAAAAAAATAATAATAATCATATAATATAATAAAATATATATATTGTTACTACTGTTAAGCTATAATAAATAAATAAATGATTATGGGATCTCCTTCAATGCTTTATATGTTTATATTAACACATATATTAACACATTTACACACACACACACACACACACACACACACACACACACACACACACACACACACACACACACACACACACACACACACACACACACACACACACACACACACACACACACACATTGTGGACATATACTGTATGGACCAAGTGATTTATTGTTCTGCCTGAACAATCTGTAGCGGTCGTCACCCAGTTTAAGATCCGCAGCTCAACAACTTTCATACACTCTCTGTATAGCGCTGAAGAGCACAGGGGAAATGTACAGTTTGTGAATAAACTTTTGTTGAAACATGAAGCACAACTGTACTGGATCTGACAGCAGCTGCATCACAAACTGCAAGTGAACAACTTCATAATGCTTTGTCTGTATATGATGATTATATATGAATGTTTTCAACACATGCAATGACATTGGCCAATCATAACAGAGGCCGTTTTACTGTCAAGCTTTAAGAGACACGCCACTAAAACCAGTAGTTTCAGACAGGGTCAGAATGAAGGATGAAAATAATCATTATTGCTAATATACCGTATAACTGTTGAGCTAAGTGAAGCTGAAGGTAGTGATGGTGAGCGCTTCATGAAGCTTTAAAGCTTTCCAGCCTGATGTATTTATAAGTGGTTGATTTCTCGAGGTTTCGAATGCACACAGCGACACCTGCTGGTCATGAAAACAAAGTCCTCAGTGGTGTGTTATGGACACTAATTTTACTTCATGCAGGGCTGCTGAGCCTGAGAATCACAATCAACACTTTACACATGCTCTCACGACACACATCCATTTCTCACGCAGAGATAAATCACGAAGCAAAGAAGACACTGACACCGACACCGACAGACAAGATAGATCAGTTACTGTTGATATCAAACACATTCTCAGCTCTCAGATTCTGTCCATTTTATCACGACATTCAACAATAAATATGGTTTTGGTGCTTGTAAATGTGACGTGACAGATCGCTGAAGTGCCTCAGTGAACCGATCATCTCTTACTCTTTACTAGTTAATAGTAAATAAACATGAATGAACAATATGTATGTTGAGAGATACAGCACAATTGACCCTTCGCTACGCCACGCCCGAAAACTGCCACAGGCCAATCGTGTCTTAGCAACCGTAACTAGTCGTGGGAGGTCTGTCAAGCTTTCGAGCGAGGGAAACATGCCGAAGCGTTGTGCGTACGGATTTTTCCCCTTCCCGAAACCTAGAACCCAAGAGGATAAATGCAGTAGGGCTGGGCGATATGGCCTAAAAATAAAATCTCCGATTTTATTTTTTTTAATTCGATTTACGATTTTTTTACGATTTTCCCCCCTACTTATTAAGGAAAGCAATACAAACGGCAGACAACTTAAGCAAATTTTGCTTTTATTTAATCAAAAGCAAGACAAATGTAACCCCCATTTCTGGAATGAATAATAAATAAATGAACACCCTCTTGGAATCAAAGCCCCAACTGTGTTTGTCTAGACTAAAAAGAGACAAACATTCACCTTGAGAGTATAGCACCATTTTCTAAAGCATTACCAATACATTCAAATCTGAGGAAAATTGTTATAATTCGAGGATTTGCCAGCATACAGAATTCAGCACTGAACAAAAAGTATGTTTTGAGCGGTGAGGGGAGTCTGTTTTAAATGCTTAAATTGGCCATTGCGTTCAAGAAATCAACACTGGTATGTCTGAGATTGGCTACATCGCTCAATGCTGCAAACCTGTTAGAAATAGAAACTCTGGCCTGTAAATCGTTTCTATTTTGTTTTAGTTGTTCTTGTTGCTTTTCTGCAACAGATTAATAAAAATGTATTCGTTTTTATGTTTTAATCATAGATATTTCTAGTTTGCGGGAGTCCCGCGAATCGTTTTATTCTCCCGCAAACCGCACACACAGAGTGAGTGCATTACCCCCCGCGCTCGCGCTCTGCCATCAACTCTAGTCCCGCGCCGCACTCTATTGCGTTGTCAGTGCACGTCTCTCAAGGGCCCGACCCAAGGATAGTGACGGGAAATATCGGCCCGACCCGCTCGAGCAGAATACGCTTGAGTTCACTCCTATGCTAAGGAACAAACTTCCCACTCTCACCGGTAGCCATGTCGCTTGCTGTATGCTGTTGCAGTTTTGTGTGTGCTATGATGTTGTTGTCGTCGCTTGCCATACTGCTACGTGAGTGAAACTAACGCTACGGAAACTCCGAGGGGCCAAAAATGCGCCATTATTCAAAAACTCGATTTATTTATTTTTTAAATCGCCCGCAACAAAAAATTAGAATTAATTCATTTAATCGATTTTTCGCCCAGGCCTAAAATGCAGGGCTTGGATTAAGCAGTGTGGGAGACCCCATGCACAACTAAATGTCAACAGGATTAACAAAAACACCTACGTTTGCTCTAAGGTAAGAACATGCTAATGTTAGCTAGCTAGCTAACTTAGCACAGCATTGGTTGAAAATAATGACGGTTCTTTGTTCATAATGCATATATTTGGACGTAAATTAAGATGATTACAGGCAAGACGGAGGCTCACTGACATACTTTAAAATATATTTCAGCATTTTGTTAATCGACGACCTACCTCTGAGTACCCCAATCCGATCGCGGCTCTTCCGGCGTCAGTTCTAAGTAGGGAACATCAGGGGGCTTGCCGGAGATCTCCAAGGAAGAGGTTGGTATGCAAACTGGTGCAGTTATAACAACCTTGAGCTGAACACGCTCAAAACAGTGGAGATGATCGTGGACTTCAGGAGGAACAGCCCAGCACTCCCCCCGCTAACCATCATGAACAGCACTGTGGAAGCAGTGGAGTCATTCAGGTTCCTGGGCACTATCATCTCTCAGGACCTGAAGTGGGACAATCACATTGACTCCATTGTGAAAAAGGGCCAGCAGAGACTGTACTTCCTTCGCCAGCTGAGGAAGTTCAACCTGCCACAGGAGCTGCTGATTCAGTTCTACTCAGCCGTCATTGAGTTTGTTCTATGCACTTCCATTACTGTCTGGTTTGGTTCAGCTACCAAATCAGACAACATGAGACTACAGCGGACAGTCCGGACTGCAGAGAGGATTATTGGTGCCCCCCTGCCAACCCTCCAGGACCTGTACTCTTCCAGAGTGAGGAAGAGAGCAGGTAAAATCATCACAGACTCAACTCACCCTGGACACCACCTGTTAGAACTGTTACCGTCAAGACGGAGACTCAGATCACTGGCCACAAGAACATCTCGGCACAGGAACAGTTTCTTCCCACAGGCCATTTCCCATCTGAACAGTTAATGTTGAAAAGGCCTGCTTTGTATATATCGAGACATTAGCGCCCCCTTGTGACATTAGGACGCATTACTATGATGATTCAGTATTTTTCCCTTTAACGGTTCAATATGAATAGAACGCAGTTCGGAGAGCTCGTATAGAGACGTTGCTAGTGTCCCGCTGTTATCTTTGCTGTTGTTGTTGCAGAGTGCGTTCATATACAAAACCACTCATACTACGTTACACTCCAAACTACCCTCTACTGCTTGTACTTCAATGGTTTACTCAATTCAATTCTAAGACTGTAAATGCCTCTACAAGCCTCAATACATTAAAGTGTACTTCGTCTCTGATCGGACGACTTATGTCTGCTCAATATCCACCAGCACCACACTAGTCTACACAACAAATGGTCCTTCGAGCCGGAGTTGGAGCTGTCATAAGAATGATGCATCAGAGTGATCCAGATCCTAGTCCTGACCTTCCTGAGCCCACCATCAGACCCAGACGAGCGGTGAGGCTCCCTAGTTACCTGTCAGACTTTGAGCTCACTGATCATCAACAGAGGCTACAGTCAAGACGGAGAGTAGATTCTTCCCCTGATATGAGTGATGATTCAGAATCCCGAGGAGCGGCTGCACCCAAACTCTCTGCCACCTCCCCTGAGTATAGAACAAGTATGCAGCCATGGCAGCCTCGAATAGAGTGGAGTCCCAGTAGAGAGTACGGACAACAGCGAGAACATACTTCCCCCCTCCCTGAGCTGTCGTCAGAAGTATTAATAGAGTTCCAGCAGTTGCGGAAGGAGACTGAGGAGGTGCGACGCCATTCCTATGAGCAGATAAAGAAACTAGAAGAGAGGAATGAGGCCCTGGAAGCACAATTGAGCCTACTTGCAGTAAGTGATCGTTCCAGTCGCCATCCACAGAGTATATCTTCCCCTGTTCCTCAACCCCGTGTCCATACTCCGCAGATCACTACTTTTCCCAGGCCCATCCCTCTGCCTAGATCCAAGCTACCTCAGAGACCAATTGACACTACAGCAGAGTCATTCAGACAAGATCGCCTGCATGACTTAGAACAGAGGCTTCAGCAGCTGGAGAGGACGTCACAGCCTAATTACGCCCGACCCACACAACGTCAGTTTTTCCCACAGACATCTTACGACAGAGTTGGTGATATCAGAGGTGGCTACAGCTCAAACAGATTACGTATTCCTCCCAGTCAAGAGAGTACCTATAGGGGACCAGCTCCCACCATCCCAAACTTCGTTAAGCCAGACCCTAGAGATTTCTCGCGACTGCGTATCGCTCTGGAGAACATCTTGCCACCGGACGCTACAGAGAGGTTTAAGTACCAGATTCTCGTCGATCACCTGAAGTTTGAGGAATCACTGCTGATTGCAGACTCATATTGCAACTCATTATTTCCTTTCTCAGAGACTATGGAGGCGCTTAACCAACAGTATGGACAGCCCCACCAGTTGGCACTTCAGCGAATAGCCGAGCTTATGGATGGTCCAAATGTCAGTCACGGAGATGTGAAAGCCTTTCGGATGTTCGCATTGAAAGTTCGTTCGCTAGTGAGTATGCTTCACCAACTGGGGAATAAAGGCTACGTGGAGCTAGAGTGCGGTTCCCATGTATCAAGACTGTTGTGTAAGCTTCCACATGATCTGCAGACAAGTTTTCGACGGTCTGTCCATCCACAACAAGTTCCTATCCCCACTTTACTGGATCTATCAGCATGGTTGGAGTTTGAGCTGCAAGTTCAAGAAGACAGCACCAGGTTCTATCCTCTAGCAAGTAAGTCTGTAACCATTCACAAGAGGGTACACCAGAGAGACACGAGACAGCCATTTAAGGCCACGAGTATCTTCCTTGGCACAGAGAAAGACAGCAGTGACATGCCAGTTAGAGTTCCTGACCCTGTGCCCAGAGACAGGAAGACATTCTGCCCATATTGCGACGCTCAAGACCATTACCTGAATGGGTGTGCTAGTTTCCAGAGACTAAACCGAGATCAGAAAATACAGTGGATACAATCACACAAGAGATGTTGGCGTTGTGGACGAACCCATCAAGCTGCACAATGTAACCTCAAGACACTCTGCAAGATTTGCAATCGCCGACACTTGTATGTCCTTCACGAGGTTAATGATCGATCCTTTGCTGAGAAGCCTAAGATCAGATCTTCAGAGAGCTGCTTGGTGAGCACGACTGCAGAGACACTGTACCTAGATCGGCCCACTGACAGCAGGCGTGTCTTGCTGAAGATCTGTAAAGTACTCTTAAGAAATGGCAGCCACTGCTTAGAGACTTACGCCCTCTTGGATGACGGGTCCGAGCGCACAATCCTCCTTCATTCAGCAGCACAGCAGCTCGGATTGACTGGTCTACCAGAAGAGCTCGTACTGCGTACAGTCAGACAAGACCTCCACAGGCTGCGAGGTGCTTCAGTGACATTCACAGTGTCGCCAGCATCCCAACCCAAGACCACATTCATGATTCGTCAAGCCTTTACAGCAGAGACGCTGGGATTAGCAGAGCATTCTTATCCAGTCGACGAGTTACAACGTAAATACCGCCATTTACAAGGTCTACAGTTGCCACATGTTGAATGCGTCCAACCACTCCTCCTTATAGGGTCGGATTACCCTCACCTTATCACCCCAGTAGAACCGGTCCGTCTAGGCCCACCAAACGGTCCTGCTGCCATCAAGACCCGACTAGGTTGGACCCTACAAGGTCCCACGCAGGAGATAAAGCATCGCCTTCCCAGCCAGCAGTGTCTATTTACAGCTATTTCAGGCTCGTATACTGACCTGTACAGACAAGTTGAGAAATTGTGGCAACTAGACGTGCTCCCTTACCGCAGCGAGAAACTCATTACCCGGTCGAAGCAAGATCAGGATGCTATTTCGCTGCTCGAGTCCAAGACTACTAGAGTTACAGTCGATGGAGTAGCCAGATACGCCACGCCCTTATTAAGAGTGAAAAATATGCCTCTCCTGCAAGCCTCCCCAGAAAGCACTCTGCCTTGTCTACGAGGAATAGAGAGGCGATTAACCAGGGATCCATCACAAGCAGCAGCCTACCAAGTGGAGATGAACAAGTTGGAGGAGGCCGGATATGCACAAGTGATACCTCCTGACCAAGTGGACCAAGCAGAAGAGTCTTGGTACATTCCCCACCATATGACACAGCATAACGGCAAGAACAGAGTCGTCTTCAACTGCTCATTTGCTCATGGAGGGAAGAATCTTAACCAATTGCTACTCCCTGGTCCCACACTAGGCCCTTCCCTGATGTCTGTACTCCTGAGGTTCCGTGAACATACTGTCGCCTTGAGTAGTGACATTAGGGGCATGTTTCATCAGGTGCGACTACTACCTGAAGACCGCCCACTGTTACGATTCCTCTGGAGGGACCTCAACCGAGACAAGTCCCCACAAGTATATGAGTGGCAAGTTCTCCCATTTGGGACGACGTGCAGCCCGTGCTGTGCGACCTTCGCGCTCCAGAAGCATGTTATCGACCATAGTCACCCAGGTGAAGACGTCCAAGAAAGTATAGAGAAGTCCTTCTACGTGGACAACTTCCTTCAGAGTTTCAGTTCCCATGAAGAAGCCAAGGCTCTGGCATCCAAGTTGCGAGATCTCCTAGCCACAGGAGGATTTGATCTTAGACAATGGGCAAGCAACGTCCCTCAAGTACTAGAACATATCCCATCAGAATCCAAGTCAAGTAGCCTGGTGTTGTGGCTGACTCAAGTGCAACCAGATGCTCAAGAGTCTGCACTCGGACTACACTGGCACTTTAGCTCCGACACACTGTCATACAAGCATCGTCCCATTGAATGCTCTGCCCCTACTATGCGTCATATCTACAAGGTTTTAGCTAGTCAATATGACCCCCTAGGGTACATTGTCCCGTACACCACAAGAGCTAAAATACTGGTCCAGCGTCTGTGGGACAAGAAAAGGGAATGGGATGACCCTCAACTTCCAGATGATTTGCTCCAAGCCTGGCAGTCATGGGAGCAAGAGTTACCAGACATTCAGCGCATCTCCATTCCCAGATGTTACGTCACATTAGAGTTGGATAACCCACAGAGTATCCGAGACATACACGTCTTCTGTGACGCTTCCGAGCGAGCCTACGGCTCAGTAGCCTACCTCCGAACAGTCAGTCCTCAAGGAGATGTAGAGATAGCGTTTTTGACTGCGCGTTCCAGAGTTTCCCCAAAGAAACAACAGTCCATACCTCGTCTTGAGTTGTGCGCCGCTCTGACAGGAGCACAACTAGCCAGATTATTGAAGTCAGAACTCAGTGTCTCTACATGTCAAGTCACACTCTGGTCAGATTCTACTACCGTGCTGTCATGGATTCAAGCGGACTCATGTCGGTTTAAAGTCTTCACTGGCACAAGGGTAGCCGAGATCCAGGAGTTGACAGACCCCAAGGACTGGCGTTACGTCGATTCCAAGTCAAATCCTGCCGATGATATCACAAGGGGTAAAACGTTAGCCGAGTTAGCTAAGTCAAGCCGGTGGAGTCAAGGCCCATCATTCCTCCTGCTGCCCCCAGATCAGTGGCCTCAGAGTCCTCTGCTACATCTCCCTACTGAAGATGTAGAGCTGAAACCAGTCACATTTTGTGGACTTACAGTTCCTGTCACCGAACCAGTCTTACCAGATTGTAACCAGTTCGCATCTTATAAACAACTACTCACAGCTAGTGCCAGAGTCTTACACGGGGAGGCTACCCCTACAGAAGCACTAACAGCTGAGGATTATCGAGAAGCCGAACTATCCCTTCTTCAACAAGCACAAGGCCAAAGTTTTCCAGTCGAACTGGCTCATCTTAAGTCAGGTAAACCTCTACCAATGAGTAGTCGTCTCATGTGCCTTGCTCCCGAGTATGACAGTACAACACACCTCATCAGAGTTGGTGGTCGTCTTAGACGAACAGAGCAGCTAGACGAATTCGCTATTCACCCCATAGTTTTGGACCCTAAGCATCCCCTGAGCAGACTGATTATCCAGGACTTTGACGAAACTCTACACCATCCAGGACCAGAGAGGGTGTTCGCAGAAGTACGTCGTAAGTACTGGATATTGAAAGGTCGAGAAGCTATTCGGCATCACCAGAGAACGTGCTTAGGTTGTAGACAGTGGAGAGGCCAGCCCAGCATTCCCCGCATGGCCGATCTACCTCCTTCAAGACTGCGTTTGCTTCAACCGGCCTTCTACTCCACTGGGGTGGATTGTTTCGGCCCTTACCTTATCAAGATTGGGCGGAGACATGAGAAAAGATGGGGGGTCATATTTAAGTGTCTGACAACGAGAGCTGTATACCTGGACCTGCTCTACCAGATGGACACAGATTCATTCTTAATGGCCCTCCGAAGATTCATCTCCCGCAGAGGCAAGCCATTCGAGATCATCTCAGACCAAGGTACAAATTTCAGAGGTGGCGAGAGAGCATTACAAGAAGATTTCGCTGAGCTCCATCCTTCCCTCCAGGAGCAATTAGCCAGCCACCAGATTAGTTTCAAGTTCAACCCCCCAGGCGCTCCACACTTCGGAGGCTGTTGGGAAAGAGAGATAAGATCCCTGAAGTCTGCCCTCTGTTCTACTATAGGGGGACAAATGGTGACGGAAGAAGTCCTACGTACTGTGCTCGTTGAGATTGAAGGCATTCTCAATTCAAAGCCACTCGGATATACATCCTCAGACGTAGCGGACCCTGATCCAGTTACTCCCAACATGCTGCTCATGGGGCGGCCTGACGCATCCTTACCTCAAGTAATATACCCCGAATCAGATTTGCTGAGCAAACGGAGGTGGAGACACAGTCAGCTGTTAACAGACCACTTCTGGAGACGCTTCCTCCGCAACTATCTTCCAGAACTACAAGTCCGCCAGAAGTGGCACAGAGAGGCAGAGAACCTGCAGCCTGGAACCGTAGTAATGATTGTTGATCATCAATTACCCCGAGCTCTATGGCCAGTTGGACAAGTGACAAAAGTCTTCCCAGGAGAAGATGGGAGAACCCGGGCTGCCGAAGTGGAAGTCAAAAAGAAAACATATCTTCGTCCCATCACCCGTCTCATCAGCCTCCCAGCTCTACAGGACTGATTACCCTTTGGTACTATCCCTTACTTGGTATACCTTTTCTGAGTTGCACATTTCCACAGCAAATGTGGGGGCGGCTGTTGAAAAGGCCTGCTTTGTATATATTGAGACATTAGCGCCCCCTTGTGACTTTAGGACGCATTACTATGATGATTCAGTATTTTTCCCTTTAACGGTTCAATATGAATAGAACGCAGTTCGGAGAGCTCGTATAGAGACGTTGCTAGTGTCCCGCTGTTATCTTTGCTGTTGTTGTTGCAGAGTGCGTTCATATACAAAACCACTCATACTACGTTACACTCCAAACTACCCTCTACTGCTTGTACTTCAATGGTTTACTCAATTCAATTCTAAGACTGTAAATGCCTCTACAAGCCTCAATACATTAAAGTGTACTTCGTCTCTGATCGGACGACTTATGTCTGCTCAATATCCACCAGCACCACACTAGTCTACACAACAGTTAACATACCTCCCAAGGCATATGCCTTTAAGTGCAATACTCCCACTGTTTAATGCAATAACTTACAACTCAGGTGATATTTATATTTATATATACTATTCAAAATACTGTAATGTATGTTCATAATATGTTCATAATCTGTAAATGTTTATTCTGACTAAACCCAACTGTGACCTTATATATTTTTATTTTATAATATTTTAATTTTTTAAATAATTTTATTATCATTTGTATTTATACACAAAGAAAATTCCTTGTGTGTGCAAGCACACTTGGCAATAAAGCTCTTTCTGATTCTGAAGTACTTCTCAAACATTTGCGTCCATTTCCCAAACGAAACTGCAGGCTCACCAGGACATTGTAAGTGTAGGAGGAAGATGAACTGCCATCCTCGTCACCAATTTGTTGTGTAATCACATGAAAATAACTCAGAGCACACCGAATAGCGAACAAGTCTCTTTACTTTTCATTCTCTTCTCTTACAACTACTTCCTCTCCACCTTCCTACTTCCATATCTAGAGCAATATCTCCATCTAGTGGACATTTATTAATTAGCAACGTAATAAGAACGTAATAAGAAAACACAACAAAAACTTTTCTCATAACCCATGATTTTTCATGCTCTTTATTGTCATATGCAGGACCGGCGCGTGCACTTCTGCCGCCTCAGGCGAAAAACAATTGTGCCGCCCCTCTATGTGCAACGTATACCAGCAACAACACACAAAGACCAATAAGCCATAGGCCTACATATAACGCAAAGTGCGCAATGCGCGTGTGCCCAAAATGTCAACAATATTAAAGTTTATGCAGGAGGCAAATGCCTGCTGGCATTTTTCTTTAAGCAGTCATGACAGGACTTTTCCAAATCTCTTTACACCACTTTCTTATGTGCGTAAAACACACACAAAGAAATGAAATGTCCGCAAGCACATCAGGTTCAGCATCTTAAATAACAACTAAAGAGCAAATAAAGCTTAACTTACGTTTCAGAAGCGCACACGGCGGGCCTTCGTCGCAGCAAAGCTCTTAACTGCATCCTCTATTTCGATTCTCTGAGCCAGTTCATGTTCTATGGAGATTGTTGCCAGTCCATTAAGTCTGTCTTGTTTGTACTGCGAGGTAGTTTTTTATTAGTTTCAACTTTTCCTTTATAAGTCGTCTCTTTTTATATTCGCAACCAGATAATTTATTTCGTTTCTACATCCTGCATTAGTCCCTGATAGGGGATTAATGAATGATCTGTTCATTGCGTAGGCTATGTCACGTGACGCAATGAACGGATCACCCAAATGAACGTAAGACTCGGAAGGTAAAGTAATTATTTATGTTCCCTGTAAAATTTTTTTTACTGCATTATGATTTCTTAATTCAGAATATGATTAACATTGCGTAGGTAGATGTGATCGGGGAATTTGGCTGTTAAAAGTATACAATTTAAAGCCACTTAAATAAACGAAATGACTCGAATGACTCAAGGGAGTCAGTAAAATGATCCGAACTTCCCATCACCCAGTCATGACTCGTGCGAGCAGGGGCTCGCCCTCGCTCGGCGCTGCGGGGCGGCAGAAGCTCAGTAGGGCCTGCTCACATATCTCGTCTTTTGCCCGCTCAAGTTCGTTATTTCAAATGTAGGCGCGCGGTATGCGCGCTCATAATGGAAGCGACGGCGTCGCGGTGCGACGCGCTCGTTTTTTCCAAGCGCGTCCGCGCCGCATCGAGATAGAAACATCTCAACTTTCCAGAATGCAGCAAGCGCACCGTAGCTTAGCAACGACAGACGTCTACGGAACGCAACCGCCCTGGCGCTTTGGAAAAAGGAGAACGCGGCGCGCCTAGCGTTTTCTACGCGTTTTTAGGCGCGATATGTGAACGCAGCCAGTCATGACTCGTGAGAGCAGGGGCGCGCCGGTCCTGCGGGGCGGCGGCAGCTCAGTAAATCATATAAATAACCTATTTTGTGAATTGTTCATTCCCGGTTGGCACACATTTTGCCGCCCTTACAAAAGTGCCGCTCTAGGCAATTGCCTAGTTCGCCTATATGGACGCGCCGGCCCTGGTCATATGTGAAAAAAAGAAAGAAATAACTGATATTTACTTTCGTAGTATATACACACTGCAAAGTCAAATATTTATATTTTATGCCAGTATAATGTGAGCAGACACTGATGTAATTCTCAGACGGACGTCTCTCTGTAGAAGAAACAGCTGATACACAAGCTGAAGCAAGAGGATCATTTCAGCATGAGCTTCTGCATGAAGATGAAGGTTTTTTAGACAGAAATCCAGCAGATAATCTCTATCTTTACTGTAGCTGTGATGATATAGAGGAGATTCTGTGCTCTGACCAGATGATGATTCACAATTAATCTCATTCATATTAGCAGGACATTCAACAAATATCTGCTCGTTCACACACAACTATACATTTCCTCCAAACACCAGATATCCTGATATGATGAGCTCATGATCTGTATCATTAATATTTATTTGTGAAGGTCTTGTTCTAGTTCACAGAGGCATAAAGTTCATCCTGCGGTTTATCTTCTCTTCCTCTGATGGCAGCGTAAGTCACTGTATCATTATGATCCTGAAAGAACAGATTCTGTCCATCAATGTTTGAACCGCAGTTATTATTATTATTATTATTATTATTATTATTATTAGAGCATGAGCTTCATTTATCTGAGAGTCAAACTCATGTGCTGGTATCTACTCACATCGAGTGATTTTACTGGCTTTGTACTGGAAGAAGTGACCTCAGAATAAGTCACATGATCATCTGTCTCCTCCTAAACATCAATGCAAACATGCAGAGAGTCAAGTTTACCACACAGAACACACATATCTCTCACTATAATATGCAGAATAACACAAAAGCTTTTAAATCACATGATTGATCAGACAGTGAGCGTAATGTTGAATGATTTAGTGACTCACATTGGCTCTTGCAGCAGGAGGAATGGACATGTTGATCGTCTCATACGTCCCTTTATCTTCATTCTCATCTTTGACCTTCAGAACAAACAGTTAAACTGCACGAATTACACTTTATTGAGCTTTAAAGACAGAAATCAAATCTAAATCACTGCATTACTGAACTCACCGCAGAGTCGCCAGCCCCTCTTTTATTATCTGAAAACAAGTTCCTCATGAAATATGAGTTTTTATGGAAAAACACAATGTTAAGTATTAAGATTTTCAACAATCAGATTTTGTCGAAACATTAAAATGATAAAAATAATTGTTGACTTGATATTTCGTTGAGATTGGCATTATAGGATTTCTCAGCAAGAATAAACTTCTGTTTGAGAATTTCATCTAATCCACGTTTCTATGATACTTACAGTCTGAACATGATGTGTTTGTTATTTATATAATTGTTATAAAGGAGTAAATGTGAAAACTCACCAGCTATTTTTCTGCAGATCAGCCAGAGAAGAGCAAGAAGGAAAACAGCGACTGCAGCGACAGAAATCACTATGACTGAAGAAGAGATCGAGCACAGAGTCAGAGACGGACAGGCCAGATTGAGGACAATTATAGACAAAGACAAAACACTGTGATTATGTACCTCGTCTGTTTGTAATTGAATGATGAGAGTTTGTGTCTGGTGTTGTTGTATCAGCTTGAGCTGAAAGGATGATTGAGGCCGATTATAGACAAAGACAAAATCCATCGGCACCGAATGAGATTTCAAACCATTCTGATCTTCCTCTGACTGTAGATTAATGCCCTGTCATTTATTTATTGTTTATTGCTTCTATGGTAATTAATTCATATGTTCTATAGAATTATGTTAGACAAAGCTGTTCTGTGAATAACATCATCAATGACTTAAAGCATCATCATGTACCTGTTGTAGAAGGATTCGCTGCTGTCATTGAATCAGCTTGAGCTGTGAAGATCAATGTTAGTTCAGATGATTAATACTGTACAATATTACCATCATATTTTAACTTTGATCATCATATTACATAAAAAGTAAAAAAATTTGCTGTCAAGTTTCAATTCCTGTATTATTTCCAGTATCTTTTTGGACTGTTACTTCACTGCAGTTCATTAGTTTGAAGAAATGCTTTGAGTTTCTCTTCTGTGAGAGTCAAAGAAGCTTTTGTTCCTCAGTTTGTTCTGGTTCAGTGATACTGATAGACCTCAGTGTTACTGACATTATGAGGCTCTTCTAACACTGTTTTCTCACCTGAATACTTGACAGTGTATGTGACTGAGGTCTTGGGTTGATTTCTGTGAGTAAGCTGACATCTCAACTCTCTGTTGTTATCTTCATTCAAGAGTGTTGTAGTCAGAGCCTATGGTGACATTTTACTAGTGAAATTACAATTATAGATATCAAGAATTCATATCCTGGAAATGAATGAAAGTTCAAACAGCTTTCTATATTGGCAGCCCTTAACCTATGACTAATCAACATTATATCACTAGCATTAATGTTGTTATTGCTACAGATTGCAGCTGACCTGTCTAGTAGGGGTGTAACGGTACATGTATTCGTAGCGGACCGCTTCGGTACAGGACTTTCGGTTTGGTGCAAAGCAGTGTGCCGACATTGCTCAGTAATGATCGGGTAGGTAGCTGGAAACACATCAAACTTGTTAACGCACTTGAAAAGGCATCACGCGAATGTGAAGCTCACTACTACGAGGAAAAAAAACGAGCGTAGTTCAAACGCAGCTCCCGTTGGCATTTAAACAGACCTTTGCTGGTAATTCCGATCGGGCCAACACAATAACAAATGCAATCTGTGTTTTTATAGCAGCTGATCTACAACCATACTCGGTTGTGGAGAACACTGGTTTTAAGCACATGATGAGGGTGACTGCGCCCAGGTATGAAATTCCTTCTTGTCCACATTTCAGCCAAAAAGTTATACCTGGCCTTTATGAACAGGTTAAAACTGCTGTTGTCCATGAGCTGTCCAAGGCATCTGCTGTAGCTCTCACAACTGATGGATGGACATCTAGAGCTACTTAACAGTGACTGCCCATCACATTACTCCAGAGTGGAACATGATAAGCCATGTTCTGCAAACCAGCCCCATTTATGAACAACACACAAGCACAAATCTGGCAGAGGGACTTACGGAGACAGTGTTTGAGTGGAAGTTGGAGAGGCCAGGAACTACAATTCCTGTCACAACAGACAATGCTAGGAATATTGTTAATGCAGTCAGTGAAGCTGGACTGGGCCCTCAAATTGGATGTTTTGCACACACAATTAATTTAGCATCACAGAAAGCAACAGGTCTCAACCAGGTGTCCAGAGTGCTAGGTAGAGTCAGAAGGGTTGTGTCTTTTTTTCACCGTAGCCCAAGAGCAGCACATATATTGGAGAGCAAACCGGAAATGCTTAATATTCCAAAAACACCCTTATTCATGATGTCACCACCCGCTGGAACTCCAGTTATGATATGCTTGAGAGGTAGACCTTGAACAGCAAGCAGCTGTGTACTCTGCACTGACAGAAAAGGCCCTCAAGAAGAATAAAGAAATAAGCACGTTGTCTAACCAGGATCTGAAAATGGCAGAGGAGGTACTTGAGGTTGTTAAACCACTAAAAACCCTCACACAACACTGATGAGCACTGAATCCACACCTTCAGTATCAATGATCCTCCCCCTAAAAACCACAGTCCTCAACTCTACGGCACCCAATGAGGAAGACAGTCTAACTGTGAGAGAAATCAAGGCTGCCATCACAGAAAACTCTTCAAGACTCAGGTGGGAAACAAGCCTACTTTGCAGCTAGTGAAGGAAGAGGTTAACTTATACAAGTCTGTGGACTGCATTTCACTGGATTCCAACCCACTTGAATGGTGGAGGACCAATGAGCCCACATATCCTCATATTGCCAAGTTAGCAAAGTGTAACACCTGTTTGATATTTTATTAGTTTATGGTAAGTAATAGGTATAAAGGGTCCCTGGAGACTTCACCTAATCACTGACCTTCAGAAGATTTAGGTATCGTAGGAGGCAGGAAACACACAGATCTGAATTATAGGGAGATTTTGTTTATATGTATTTGTTGAGGAAACAGTGAATTAACAATGTACTACCACAAAAGAAAATGAATATCAGGTTCAAATATCAATGGTTTTACCCCTTGAAAATCTTTAAATTGAGGGGGAAAAATGAAAGGAAAAACAACTAAGAAACAAAACACATCACATTCAATTTTTAGAAATTTCCTTTTTAGAACACTGGTTTCTACTCTTATTTAACCAATATTATAATTGTGTTTTTATAACAACCTCTTTAAATCCCTGTTTAATTACTCTTAATGGTATGTTATTTCCTTTCTTCCCTTTTAAATTATAACAAGGAACTATTTTTCTACTTTTCCACAGACTATTTCAAAGTTACTGAATGTTAGATCATTCAAATGTTCAGGTAAATACCTAAATTGAAAGAATCAACTGATTTAAATTGCACATATGATATCAATGTCAGAACACATCACATGAACAGTGAATACAATTGAAATGTTCGTCCACTGCGAATGAGCTATGGAAGTCTCTATGGAACGGAAGGATCAAATAGAAAGCGTTTTTTTTCCTAAGCGCTCAGTTCATTCAGTGAGCAACCGTTAAAGTGTTCTGTCTGCTCAGTTGGGAAATATAACACGTGAAAAAAACTCAAGGATGTATCCAACCAGTTTGTCCGATGTGAATCCACGAAGTTTCAGTCCATTCCGCTCTTTGGGTGGCCCGCCATCTGTTTCTCTCCTCGACTACGCAGTCCAGCGTCAGCGATTTAGCAACTCGTCTCGAACACAGTCCGACAAGCACACAACAAAAACCCAGCCAATTCCTCTGTAAACAACTCAACTAATGTTGTTTCCTCCGTGTGACGCAGCTGATATAAACTGTGTGACGCAGCTGGTATAAAGTTGATCTATTTAAATCTCAAGAGTCTAATTCTCATTACAAAACTCACTCAATCAGCAAATCTCGTTCCATATTATGTTCCTAAACAATTCGGATCTAGGTTTTTAACCAATAGTTCTCATATTCTTCTCTTTTCACGGTTTCTCTGCGGAAAACCAATCTTTTTCCAAGTTCAACCAAATCTCCGTCTAACTTGTGGGGCGGAGTTACCCTCACTGAATCAACCTAATTGGTCAAATCTACATCTGCAGTGTGATTTCATCATTTCCATTGGGCAAGTTTTTCTGCAGTATGCCATATATCCCATTTAATATAATTTTAATATTAATATTATTGCGTTTCATAAAATCAAAACAATTTATTTGATCATCTAAGGGATTTTTTATTTTATTTAGTTGTTTTTTTTCCACTATAGCTGTTAAATTGGGTCCTATTTTGGCCCTGGGTTACACCCTCCCCCTTTTAGCATGTGCAAGTCCCTTTGCACACCATCACTGATTTCAAGATTGGGGGCTCTCAGATGCTCACCATGAGTGACCTCTTGAAATGACTCTACTAATGCCAGATTAAGACCTTGGAGAAGGGACTGGACAATTGTTACAAGAGGATTTCCCAATTCAGGGTAAGTCAGTATCTTTGGTTTTTCTCTTTGTCTTGAAGATCTCCTCACTTCATGCTCATGTTGTTCTGTTGCAGGTTCAACTACAACTCCCTTATTCAGCTCTTGGCCACTTGAATTATCCTCTTCCAATGGTCCTCCTTCACTCCGAGTTAATGGAACTCCTGACTCTCTCCGCATATCCAAAGTGGATGAACTATTTGATTCATTGACTTTTCCTTCTACAGGTTGGACTTCAGGCCTCACAGGTAAATTATGTCTCACAGCAGGTTCATTTTCAGCTAAGTCATTTGCAACAACAGGATCCCCCATTTGCAGATCATCAACAGCCGTGGACTCTTCAGGTAAGTCATTTCCAGTTCTTTGATTTACCAGCAGATTGGTGTCAGATGTAGCTTAATTTGCATTGTCAGACTGTTCCATGCAGGATTTGTTGGGTACACAAGGCTCGTCGACAGTGTCAAACATAGGTCTTAAACAATAGACCATCTCCTCTTCATCAGAATCAGGGAACTCTGCTTCCCCTTCAGAAGTGTCACCCGCCGTCCTTCTCCGTGCTTTACGCTTCAAAATTTGATTTGGAGTTACATGATCATTCATTTCTGAAAGAAGGTTTCCACAAGGGAGCAACAGATCTCTATGCAATGTTCGAATGGGTCCAGATTGGTTCTCAGGACGTACCCTAAAGACAGGTAGGTCACCACTTTGGCTCACCACTACATAAACTGCTCCCTCCCATTTGTCCGCAAGTTTGTTTTTTCCTCGTATGCGCACATTCTTTACTAGAACTCTGTCTCCCTCTTTCAATTGTGATGCTGTTACACGTTGGTCATATCGAGTTTTATTTCGGTCTGCCATTTTCCTTGAATTCTCCATTGCTATTTTGAAACTTTCCTCCAGGTTAGATTTGAGGTTCTTCACATATTCGAAGTGTGGCACTTTGTCTTTGTCCTTCAGAGGCAGCCCAAAGGCTAAATCAACCGGGAGTCTAGGTTGACGTCCGAACATTAGTTCGTAGGGGCTAAACCCAGTGGTTTCATTCCGGGTGCAATTGTATGCGTGAACTAGTGGTCTTACAAACTCCTTCCAACGGCTTTTGTCTTTTGTTTCCAGAGTTCCAAGCATGTTTAAAAGTGTCCTATTAAATCTTTCAACGGGATTGAAAGACTCACAAAATGAGTTTGTTACCGAGGTACATACCGAACCGTGATTTTTGTGTACCGTTACACCCCTACTGTCTAGCTAAACTATTGCAGTAATGTCATTCCACTATTGCACAGTGTTGCCGCTTGGCAACACAGACATTTGATCGATTTACCAAAAACTGATTTCATAAAACCTTTTTTTTTTTTTTTTGGTGAATATGTCATCATAACTTAACTGAGGTGATGTTTTGATTTTTTTTGTGTATGTGATATGGGATGGTCCTTGTTTGTTACTGACATTCTAGATTGCTTTCAGCAACTACCGACAACTACCGACAAAGCACATCATTGGCTAAACTAAGGTCTTCTCATTCCAACAAAAACACGAGAATGTTTTCTTAAAGAAACATTGGCAATGAAATGAACACAAAGAGTATGTTGCCATATGGCAACACCATGCGGGTTAAGTTACTGAGTCTGACTGAGAAATATAGATGTTTTTTCTGTCTTCACCGGTTGTGTTCTACATTATATTTGTGGTAAACTGCAACTGCAAAGCAGATGAGAGTAGATCATGATCAGAAACCCGCTTAGAAATCATTATGGATAAAATCGAATCGTTTTGAATCGAAAATCGATTTTGAAACAAACCGTGGCCTCAAGAATCGAAATCGAATTGAATCGTGAGATGGTAAAAGATTCCCACCCCTACTTTTTAGGTTGTGTATAATCTGCAATCTCTGACCCAGTTTGTTTGCTTGTTTCCAAGGCTATAATACACTGTGTTTCCTGCTATCTGGCATCTCGGGGTACGGAAAGTGTAATCCAGAGAGGATTCAGATACTGTTTCTAGAAAAACTCCACGAGTCGATTGAATGAGGATGAAGTTCATACACACCTGGAGTCAGAGAGTTTGCTGTGGTGTCTGGAGTCAGTGCTGTTGCTGTAGTTGATGTTACAACTATTAAAAATAAGATGGAAATAGAAATATTATTTTTATATTTATATTTTAATGCATGAACACAATGTCAAGGCATTTATTTTACAAACTGCTATAGTGAAGAGCAGCTCCACATCAGTGTGACGCTCAGTTCTCGTGCTGGGATGAATATGAATTTATTAAACACAACTCATCCCATGTTAGTTATGACTGTATTAATTTATATAGCTGTATATTATGATTATTTTGCATCAGACAACAGACTGAACAAGACCGGTTATATGTATCAAAACTCACTGACAAATCTGACTAAGAGCTTCTTTATGTAGATAATATGTGTGAAGATAAGCCAGTCTGTGAGAGAAGCGAGAGAGTGATGATGTGTGACAGTGATGATGTGATCATGAACCTTGTGTAGGAGCTGCTGCTGTAGTTCGGCTTGATTTCTTCTCAGAGTTTGAGCTTCTGACTGGAGTCAGTGTTGGTGAAGCGACTGGAGCTGCAGAAGATGAATGTTCAGACGCATTAACATCATATTTCCATATTGATCATGACATGCAGTGTGTGTTCCATCATCACAGTTTACAGTGGCAGTAGTGGAGAAGAGAGATGTTACTGTATCATTTATTCCTGCTTTATATGAGAGTGAAACACAGTTGAGCTGCTGCTAATAAACCTTCAGCTTCAATGAGTGACATAAGCCTTATAATTCCTAAAACTGAACTTCTACATTTTCGGCATTTTCGTTTTGTCAGTAGAAGAAGAACGTCCTCTTCTCAGTTCTCGCGCATGCGTCCTGGAAATCTCTTGAACTCTCGTCTCAGGCTCATTTTTGGGTGAACTATCCCTTTAATACACTCGTCTGATCTATGCAATATATCACATGACCGATGTAGGAGGCCAATGTTGGGAAATATACGGATTTCTATGCAGTTTTTGACTTTGACCACCAATATTTTACAATTCCAAAACGTATGAAGCCATCAGAAAGAGTAGAGCCAATCTGTGAAAGTTTTCACAAATCTGCCAGAAAAGAGTGTTTTCTCTCCATGAAATGAAACTAAAACAACAACTCAATGAGACAATCATCCTGTAGATTATGACAGTCATATTTTGATTAGTTAACACTGAAGATAACTCCAGCATTATGCAGTGAAAAGCACTGATGTGTGAAAGACAGTGATGATGTACCTTTAGAAACGTGTGTGTGTATAGTTGAGGGATCCTGAGAGTGTGTGAGGTGGACTGGATTCACTGCTGTCGTTGAATCAGCTTGAACTGTGAAGATCAATGTTTGTTCAGAGGATTCATACTGTACAATATCACCATCATATTTTAACTTTGATCATCACATTACAGAAAGAGTTAACAGTTGGACTGTAACTTCACTGCAGTTCATTAGTTTGAAGCAATGCTTTGAGTTTCTCTTCTGTGAGAGTCAAAGAAGCTTTTGTTCCTCAGTTTGTTCTGGTTCAGTGATACTGATAGACCTCAGTGTTACTGACATTATGAGGCTCTTCTAACACTGTTTTCTCACCTGAATACTTGACAGTGTATGTGACTGAGGTCTTGGGTTGATTTCTGTGAGTAAGCTGACATCTCAACTCTCTGTTGTTATCTTCATTCAGGAGTGTTGTAGTCAGAGTGATGATACAGCGATATTGATCTGATGATGATGATGATAATATCTGATATCTGGAGTCTGTCTTCAGATCAACACCAGCCTGATTCACCCACAACAGCTCAAATCCCCCATAACTGACCCAATAATCACAGGAGAATCCAGCATATGAATACAACTGACAGGAGAGAGTCACAGAGCGGCCTGGACTGATCTCAGTCTGTGATGATGAAGATGATGATGAAGATGATGATGATGATGATGATGATGATGATGATGATGATGATGATGATGGAGACACTGTAACTGAACACAAGACACAAATCACAGACTCTTCAATCATCATCTGAGTATAAAGTGAGAATCTGCCCTTTTTAAATTGACCACATAATCATAAACTTACCATGAAGAACATGCAGATAAACACGTGCATCAGGTCCTTGTTGTTTGTCATTCACAGATTGTCTACAGGTGTAATATCCATAATCTTCTCCTGTGACGTTCTTGATGTTCAGAGAGCAGTCAGACTCCAGACTCAGTCTCTCATGTCTCTCTGTGTCTTTATTCTTTATTCCTCCAGTAATCAGTTCAACTGTCCCTGAATCTTTGAATCTGTAGTAAGTCCATGTAGTTGATTTGCAGTCAGAAAGAGTTTTATTACAGGACAGAGAGACATTTACACCAGAACTGATGAACTTACTCACTCCACTGGTGCCTGAAACACAGAATATGTCAGTGAACATTATGACATTAATAATAATAAATAAAAAAAACATAAAACATACCAGCATAAAAAGCAGAAGATTCAAATTGAAGAAATTTTACTGTTTAATGTTTTTTTTATTATTATTCTCTATTCATTTTCATAATTTCCTAATGTGTTTTGTGAAGTCAGAGTATACATTAAATGTGTACATGTTCTTTACAAGCATCAGCTGATGCAAATGTACCACTAATGTATACACAGAGGGAAAGTGGATCGCACCATGTGTAAGCATGAGGTATACATTTCATTTTTAACATAAGCAACATGTTTTTTCTACTTTACAAGTAATCTGAAAGTCACTCAGTGGTGTATATAAGCTCAATCCTTACTGTTACTGACGCAGAGAAACGTGTATCCTGTAGCCTTATTCTAATATGCCTGTTTCTCTCTGTCTGACACATGACACATGTATACAAATAATACATAGAAATCTCTTGGCAAAGTAACTGGTGTAGTTTCCAAGATTCAACAATAATTGTGAAAGCATGATTTTCAAATCTACACAAATCATAGAGTCTTTTTCCAGTGTTTGATAGTTAATGCATTAATTAACATTTATGGATAAACCAAATCAAACGGCCTCTTTAAGAAGGAAATAGAAGTACCCTGACTTTGAAACTAATTTAAATAATTTAAAATCATCATCGTTTAACCTTTTGATTGCAGCTTTGTCATAAACATTACTGGATGGCACAGGATTAGTTGATCCTCTTCAAGCGTAGAAAATACACTAATAACTGACTTTAAAAGGTCTTTATCTGTTCTGTGTTTCTCTCTTTCCTTCAAACTCACCCTATGTGACTTATGCACAGCTAAATACAAAATAACTATTCAAAACCCACAGAATATTTGTGGAACATTTCCCAAAGGAACGAGCGAGAAGGTTTGCTGGGATCAGTTGTTCACTCTCCATCCAGACACAGACATGATAATCCTGTACTTCTGTTCTCTGACCACACGACAGCACTTAACTGAGCTCAATACTCGCTGTGTGTTTGATAGGAAGTTTATGATCAATCATGAGCTGAGTTTGGTAAGTAGTTATGAGTGAATTTTATTATCATTAGGGCCCTCTCAATAAAGTCATGACAAATAATTAGTGGTGCAATGGATAATCATTGATCGGTGATCCGTTCGGATCAATATCTTCGGTTCTGCACACACATGATCCGCGGATTGATTTATGGGAAAAAAAAAGTTGTGAGCATGTTTAGTCCACACATAGCGTGGTCATGCAGATATAAAACTAGAGTAGATTCAGAAGAAAGCCAGGACAAGCAGTCACTCTGTGAGAACGGCAAGAGCGCGTAAGTTGTTTTTTTTCTTAATACCTAGTTCTCCTGTTGCTCTGTTTACTATTTGTCAAGCAGGTAGGGCTATTTTCGAATCTTTGCTTATTTATAATTTTTATCTTCACTAAACATCTGTATTTTAATTAGACGCAATCCTATTTTGAATATCTGCCGTGCGTCTTAAGGGTTGTAGTCTATATTTTATTGTAGCACTTAAGTAGCGCTGTTCAACAGCTAGTTTCGATTTGGACCATTCTCGGGATACTTGCTTTTGCTGTGCTAAGTGCAAGGGCTGCCACAGAACTAGAGTAGATTCAGAAGAAAGCCAGGACAAGCAGTCACTCTGCGAGAACGGCAAGAGCGCGTAAGTTGTTTTTTTTTCTTATTACCTAGTTCTCCTGTTGCTGCGACTCTACCTGCGCGATTCCACCGAGCAAGGACACCTGCAAGGCACTTAAAGTATCTTCTTCACCCTTTCCTTTCCTACCTTTATCTTATTTCCCATTATCATTATGTGCTTTCAATACATTCCTGTTGTCTCTCGACAACGCTCTCTCACCACGCACAGAAGGAAGCGCAATACTGCTAACCTGCGCCCTTTTCTCTCATCGTCACACTCACCTCTCACTCTTTCTATGGGTCTATGTAAATGTCAATCAGCAGTCAATAAATCTGACTTCATTCCTGCCTTTGCATCTCATTCTACTCTTAATATCTTGGGCTTGACTGAGACCTGGATCCGTCCAGAAGACTCAGCAACACCTGCTGCTCTCTCTAACAACTACTCTTTCTCTCACACCCCTCGCCAGTCGGGGAGGGGTGGGGGCACGGGTCTTCTCATTACTAACAATTGGAAATATTCAACTCTCTCTTCTCTATGCAATAACAACTCATTTGAATATCATGCTATTACACTTATAACTCCCATTAAGATCCATATTATTAATCTATGATCAACAAATTATTGAATACAGTTTGAACCGGGTCCTTAAGTATTTAAATTACCCAACAAAGGGGTTATACAGCATACGCGTCTGTCCAGGTCATGTATATAACGTAATACGATTTTTACGAAAGTCATCATGGTGCTTACTAATTGTCATATCACGCTTAGTGTCTACACGAGAGAGTGAGAGAAGTCAATGCCCCGGGTTATCCACTGATGATATCTGTCTGTTTACAGGTATGTTTAATTAGTTTTGTTTATTAGAAAAAGAGATCTGGTTTACTGTTAATAAACATGTATTGTACATAGTGTTTTAAGGGGTAAGAATCCATTTTGATTATTCGCGCTGTGCGTGACGCACGTGGTGAGGCCTGCACATGGTACGATGGTAAATGTTTATTGAATGTTTTATTTGGATGTCGCTAATGACGTTATAATTCTTTATTTGTTTCATTATAGTATGTTATATCATATGAATATTTGAATTCATGCAAGTTTGAATGTAAATTAGTATACAACAATGTAATATATTACTTATATTGTATTGTATACTATTGGAGTGCATTGGTAAGAATGTTAATGTGATGTATCATAAGGAAGACAAGAACTTTATACATTGTAATCAGAGTTGTCTTGTTTTTCATGCATTTAATTTTTATTTCAATTATGAGATTGCGTCAGTCTATTGGCGCGAGGCTGATGAGCGCATGCCCTTTGCTTCTCTCGTGAATGTTTCTCTGTGTCTACACGAGAGAGTGAGAGAAGTCAATGCCCCGGGTTATCCACTGATGATATCTGTCTGTTTACAGAATAAAATTACTGGATCTCATCGTTGAGTGGTCGTGTGGTTTTTGTGTGTGGTGGTGTCCAGTCCAGACATGCTACATAATTTGGTGCCGTGACCCGGATGCACCAGATCTGCTGCAGCTGATCGCTGGGGTTCGACAACGCGGGATCACAACGCTTCTGAAATCGACAACCATAGAATTTTCATCGTTGACGTTTTGGTGGTAGTGTCTGGACATTGATAGTACTGAACTCTCGCTTCACACACCACGCACACCCTCATTGGACTGTTGGGTTTATTTTATTTATTTTCCTTGTTTTCTTCTTCGCTTGGAAAGCGTACGATAATTGTAAAGTTAATTTTTGTTTATGATTTTCATTGTTGTCATTTTCCATATCTAATATGGCTGAAGGGGGATGGAATGAAGACCTATTGACGCCATACGCTGGCAGGGGTCGAGGGTTATTGGAGATAAGTGAGCCTAAAGTCGGTAAACCACGCGTGTTGGTCTATGATTCAGTGATCGTTCCGAATGCACCTTACAACGAGTCAGGTAAACCAGAATCTCCACACCTACCAATGCTGGTTGTGACAATGTTACACAGCAACTACGTGACCTCATTGGTGAGCTTGGAAGCCAGATAGGTGACTCCATTGTCACACGGTTGTTAACAAACCAAACTTCAGCATTGCCTAATTTCACTTCATTGTCTGAGCAGCAGCCTTCTAGGACAATGCCTCCGTCTCAGAGTCTTGATCTGTCCAAGTTAAATCTCATAGTCAAAGCTGACATTAAAGAACCGCAAATGTTTAGAGGGGATGGTAGTGATAAGTGCACCGTTCTTGAGTGGATTGAACAGATGGAGGGGTATATGTCCAAAAAGGGTTGCAACAAAGCCAACAGTGTGGAAGAAATACTGAATCATCTCTGTGGCCGCGCAAAGAGCATTGTTAAGGTCAAGCTGAAAAGTAGCCCGGCTGCAATACTTTGTCCTGAAGTTGTCTATGAGGTACTGCGGCGCTATTTTAGCGAGAGCCCTGGCTCGTGTCAGCCGTTAGCAGATTTTTATGCGACGCAGCCAAAGCCTAATGAGCACCCTGTTGACTATTGGGTCAGGTTAAACGAGGCAGCAGAGCTAGCAGACGCTCACCTGCAAAGATGTGGTGGCAAAATGGAGAATATGAGCTTAGAGACTGCAATTGTGTTTATCAGGAACTGTCCAAATCTTGATCTTTCCAATGTCTTTAGGTGCAAGCCCATAAGTAAGTGGTCAGCTGAGGAGGTCCAAGAGGCCATCGACGAGTATGAGAGAGACTTTAGGTCCCGGAAGCCGGTTCCGTCGATGCCCGTATTTGCAGTAAATCAGGCTAATGTAGCTGAAAGAGCTGTCAGCACTCAGGTAGGAGTGGGAAGTGAAAGTATGGGTGTAACCTCTGCAACACACACTGTAGGCCTGCACCCTAAAACAGGTGAATCCGCAGAATTGGGCACTTTAGAGCGTGTGCTGAAAATGTTAGAAAGGGTGTTGGAGCGCACGACCCTACCTGTTTCAGAACCACGTCCTCGAACGTCACAGTGGTATCGATCCCCTTCATGTGAAGTCTGTGGAGACAGATCTCACTCGACTCGTTCCCACTGTATGAAAGAAAAGAGGTGTCTTGCTTGCCTGGAGATTGAGCATCAACGCAGGGAGTGTCGCAGGGTCCCTGGCCAAGCTATGCCCCAGACCAGTGACGATCTGGGAAACTAGTTCACTCACATCGAGGAGAGGGCGATGTGAGTGTTTTAAGTCAGCCTCTCACCAGTGAAGATGATCCTATGGTCATCTATAGCAGCCAGTGTCAGGTTTGTGTCAAGTGACAGTATTGTTTTGTTCCAGAACATTGCGAAGTTGGAAAAGGCTGACAGCTTGTTTTATACCGATGTGTTGGTGAATGATGCGGTCACTTGCCAAGGCCTGTTAGACACTGGCTCTATGGCATGCACTATTAATGAAGAAACTGAGCGCAAGTTGTTGGATGCATGCGGGACCCTTGAGTCTGAGCAGCCCCATGCCAATGTTTTGCTTGTCGGGTGCGGCGGTGTTCGGGTCAAGCCCAAGTGCATCCACCAGCTAAAGATGTGTGTATATGGATATCTGGTTATCGTGCCTACCCTGGTTGTACCGGGACAAAAAGACCAGTTAATTGTCGGTACTAACGTAATCAAGTATGTTGTCAGCCAGCTTAAGCAGTCCCAAAGCTATTGGCGTGTCATGAACCAGCCAAATTCTACAGGAGAACCAGACATTCAACGATTCTTGAGTATGCTGTCTGGGCATAACAGATGGGAGGGTAGTAGTATTCCAACCGTTGTCGGTACAGTAAAGCTCACTCAAGCCGTCACGCTTTTACCTCAGCAAGAGCACCTCGTGTGGGGTAGACTCCCGACAAGTTCCACTATTTCTGTGGGTAGTACAGTATTGGTTGAGCCTTCTAAGGCCCAAACTCATAAGAAGGGTGTCCTTGTCGGGCGATCTATAGCCACATTACCTGGTGACAGATGGGTGCCAGTTAAGGTGATCAATCCATCCAGTAAGCCGATTACTTTGAGACGAAATGCTAAAATAGCCGATGTATCTCCTGTTTTGGCGGTTGAAGACCTGGATGTTCAGCTCGGGCATGGTCATGGAGAGAGTGTGAGTGTGCAGAACCAGTCTGTCTCCTCTAGTGAAGAAATGGGTGGCTCTCCCTCTGATTTTCATGACGCACTGCAGAAGCTTGGCCTTGGTGATCTTGATATCGAGTCCTGCGAGGTGACTCCACACTGGAAAGACCAGCTTCTGCAGTTGATTCAGAGTTATCAAGATGTGTTTTCTAAACATAAGCTAGATTGTGGTAGCGCAAAAGAGTTTGTCCACAGGATTCACCTGTCCGATGACCGCCCGTTCAGACTTCCATACAGGCGCGTTCCTCCGGCTCAGTATCAGACGCTGAGAAAAGTGCTCTCTGAGATGGAAGAGCAAGAAATTATTCGGAAGTCCTGTAGTGAGTGGGCGTCTCCGCTAGTTCTGGTGTGGAAGAAAAGCGGTGATCTTCGTGTTTGTGTCGATTATCGCTGGCTTAATGCCAGGACCATCAAAGACGCTCACCCCTTACCTCACCAAGCAGACTGTTTGGCGGCCTTGGGCGGAAACGCAATCTTTAGCGTGATGGATCTTACCTCCGGTTTTTATAATATCGCGATGGCGGAGGAGGATAAGAAGCTGACGGCCTTCACAACACCGATGGGCCTTTATGAGTTTAATCGCTTACCGCAAGGGTTGTGCAATAGTCCCGCTAGCTTCATGCGCCTAATGATGAATATATTTGGCGATCAAAATTTCTTGACATTGCTTTGCTATCTGGATGACCTACTTGTTTACGCCCCAGGTGAGAGTGAGGCCATCAAGAGACTCGGAGTGGTGTTCGGTAGACTCAGGGAGCACGGGTTAAAGTTAGCTCCTAAAAAGTGCCATTTCCTCCAGAAGAGCGTGCATTTCTTAGGGCATGTCATTGACAGTTCAGGAGTTGCGACCGACCCAGACAAGGTCAGCGCTATTGAATTAGTGGCTGAGTCTGATTTGATGATGGAGGATGGGGTAACCCCGTCCCAAAGGAAAATTAAATCGTTCCTTGGAATGGTGTTGTATTACCAGAGGTTCATCCAAAATTGCTCCACGATCGCGAAACCCCTGTTTGCTTTGACAGCAGCACAAAGAGGCAAGAAGCCTTCTGGGAAGGGTGCTGCTGTGTTCAGAAAGTTGAGTCCGGGTGACTGGAAGGAGGAGCACAGTAGGGCCTTCCAGCAGCTAAAAGCCGCTCTGATGAATTCTGTAGCCTTGGCACATCCTGATTTTAGCCGGCCATTTGTTTTGTCTACCGACGCGTCCATGGACGGATTGGGAGCTGTCCTTTCACAGGTCGCAGATGGTGAGACTAGAGCCCGGCCGATTGCTTTCGCTAGCAAAGCCCTTACGCATGCGCAGGCCAAGTATCCTGCTCACCGTTTAGAGTTTTTGGCTTTGAAGTGGTCCGTTTGCGACAAATTCAGCCACTGGCTGAAAGGCCATGAATTTGTTGTTTGGACGGACAACAATCCTTTAACTTACATCCTTACAAAGCCTAAACTCGACGCGTGTGAGCAGAGATGGGTTTCCAAGTTAGCGCCCTATCATTTCAGCATCAAGTACATACCTGGTAGTAAAAACATAGTGGCCGATGCTTTAAGTCGTCAACCCTTTGTCACTAACCGGGTTAGTTGGAGGCTAATGAATGAGCCTTACACTGCATTGCTTGAGGAAGCGGAACAGTTTGAGAGAGACACAGTGCAAGATGCATTCAGGCTTAGTGCTGGTATCCAGATTGCGGAATGTCCCCCTAGTGTAGCGCCAAACCGTTGTTCGCTTTCCAGTGTCGAGGTGTCTGCGGTGTTAGAAGGTCATAGTGACTGGGAAGCAGGAGTCGAATCGAGAGCAGTCTCTTGGATTGTCCAGGACACCCAGAATTTGTTGCCTCCCGGGCAGTGTCCGTTGCCAGTCTTTTCGTTAGATGAACTCCGAGACAGACAACAGAATGATCCTTGCCTGGCCAGGGTCCTGTCTTACGTTAATAGGGGCAAGAGAGCTTCGCGTCGTGAGCGTGCTGGTGAGACATACAGTAGGTAGCCAACCAGAATGCCTATTGCCGCCGCGGCGTCTACCGCGGTGAATTCACCGCGGCAAAAAAAAACCAGTCGCATTTCTAAGTCATTCGCGAAATGACCGCCAGGTGGCGCAAAGGGACATTTAGCGAAAGCAAAACGTATGTAAAAGTAGCCTACATTTTAAATAGAATATAGCAAACTTTTAGAGCAGAACATTTTATGAATCAAAATTTAAAAGAGGCCTATCTCGCAGTCAGTGAAAATAAATTAGGTGCAATCAATGATGTTATACTATTGAGGAATGAGAAGATTGAAGAGTGCATCAGTCGTTTGTGGGCACACTGACGCGTGAACAACTGAACTTGTGGTCGAGTGGTAGAGCTGAAGGTTTAAACAGTACAAAGACACAGGTTCGAAACCCGAATAAATATGTTTTTTATATAATTACCATGCATTTCCATTTTACACTAAGGAACAAATCTCATCCAACAGATTGACTGAATTTACGTCTTCAAAAACAGTTCTGTTAAAAAATAAACAAACAAACAAAAAAAACTTCACGGACAGGACAGCAGACAGCAGGACTGGAATTCTTTCCATATGCAGAAATAATTTTAAAAAACATGGTTAAGCAAGGTGCGATTTGCCGGTGGGTGATTTCCCCCCCCCTCCACAGTAGGCTATAGCGAATAGGCTTACCCTAAATAGACCTTATCAAATATAGTATATATATATATATATTAAATAGCCTAAAACACGCACGTTTAAACAACAAACAATAAAATCTGAACCAGCGCTTCTGCTCCTGTATTGAGAGATAACATGCAGCGCATTTCAGTTACGATCCTGGTTCCAATTGTATTAATACATTCACGGCTTTTTAAAATGTCACAAAGCATTTTGATGTGGTTTTGAACGAAATATTGAAGTTTATAATTCAGTATTTTGACACACCACGCCTAGTGCGTATTCTAAAATGGGGTTTTCTTCTGCCACTGAATTAAGTTCGACAAACGCAGCAGCGCGTTCACTTGAATTTATTTTTCTGCTAAAATAACTTAATAGGCTATAGCCTACTTCGTTATTTTTGGTCATACAGATAGGATATCATATTTTAAAACTGTAAAAGGTCTACTTTTATTCATGTAAAGTAGGCTACACTCAAAATAGGCTAACAACAAAACATTCTCACTCATTTGAGCGAACACACACTGCATAAACGTTTGGGCGTTTCTCAGTGAGCTTCGACATGGCCGAGTGGTAGAGCTGACGGTTCATCAATCGGAAGACCTGCGTTCAAATCCCGAACAAACATGGACTTATGTAAAAAATATATATATTTTTAGGCTATTAATGCAGATTTGTTTAGTTCTAAAACTCTGTTACACCATATATTTTTTTGCTTATATTTATAAAATAATATTACCATGCATTTCCATTTTACACTAAGGAACAAATAGGCTATCCAACAGAACGACTTTAGATCTGTAGCTAATAATACCAATTGTTCAAAAGCAGTTTTGTATAAAAAAAAGATATATAGGCCTATATATATATCTATATTTGTTGTATTCCCTATAGCCTACATAGAGTTTTTAAAAACATGGTTTTAAGCAAAGTTTTCGACAAATGAGGCAGCGCGTTCATTTGATTTATTTTTCTCATAACAGCTAAAATAACTTAATAGGCTATACGTGATTTTTTTTTGGTCATACAGATAAGAGTAGAGTAGCCTACATCGTTCAAAACTGTAAACTTTTTTTAGGCTAATGACAAAAGTTTATCTGTCGTCTCTCTCGGTCTCCGGGAACTGCGCGTCACAAAAATAAACCGAAAGCCACTTGCCTCAGCTCAGACACGATAGGAAATCGGATATGTCTAAAGCCTTTAAATGTCTAAATATTTAGGCTAATAAATGTTATCTGATTATGTAATCCATATGAAAACGAGAGCTACAGAGAATCTGCTCAAATATGTTTATGTGATTGTGAGCGCCTCGCAATGAGAAAATGACAAGGTGAAAATCTCGTTTAATTAAACGCCCTGAATTAAAATGTAAAAACAGATCAAATCATTTATTCGTCGAAGTGTTGCTATATTGTTTCATTTAAAGTTCATAATTATTATCTAAATGTTATTTAGTTTATCAGCAGTAGGCTACCACGAAGCACCGATATTTATTTGAATAATAATAATTTAAAAAATAACTAATTCACATTTTACATGCCTGGACCCAAAGATCCCTGTAGAATTTAATATTGAGTTGAGCATTTTGTTCATGACAACAAAATGAACATGCGTTTGAAGATTATATTTAGTTTTGCTTGGAAAAAGCTGGCCCAAACCAGTTTTGTTTCTTAAATTATTTAAATAATGAAATATTTAGTAATAAACTTTTATGACTGAAATACCACAACATGTAGCTTAAATCATTTAATTCTTTCATTATCAACACTTTAATGCTAGAAGAGCGATTTAAGTGTGAATTGCGACTTCTCCTTATTTTAAGTCAGACTCAGACTCAGAGAGCCTGTGGGGGGTTTGGAGGGACAGACAATAGGTGTTAATGTTCCTCATTCATATGGAGAGTGTCGGATAGCCAGCCCGATGGCAAAGGCAAAATTATTTTAAGGATAGGCTACATCTCTCGATGTGTCCCCATATTTGATTAAATTATAAATATTGTAGTTTATTTATTGTAGCCTATTTAAAGTGTTTTCACACAAATTTAAATTGAAGTGTTCAATCCAGTTGTTTCAACTGGTTCTGTAGAGTTTAAGAATGTTTGAGCAAGGGAGACTAAATAAACTTGCTGAGATCCAGCGCGAGAGAGGCAAAACTCATGTTTTTAATTTATGTTGCTGTGGACTATTTTCGATTTGTACCGTTTCGTTTAATTTAGCTGCAATTTCTTTGGCAAAACAAATTTAAAATGTAGCAAGAATGAGATTGTGTGTTTCTTTTTTGCATGGAAATAAAGTCTAAATGCAAGTTAGGTTGCCACCGGTCCCGGTTTTACCGGGATTGTCCTTCTTTTTAATAACCTGTCCCGGGAAATTGAAGCACTCTCCCGGGACAATGAATGTCCCGGTTTTCGAAAGGCTACGTGATTATGCAAGTTCAAACCATAGACAGGTTCAAACTGTGTAGCGCGCGGCCGCTTGCACGGCAGAGAGAGGGAGAGACAGAACACCGGCTAGATCCCCCTAACTACAGATGGTAGTTGCCGCTCAAAGTGTGGGGCGCGCCCCTCTATGGGTGGGAAATAGCCTAGAGAAGTGACAGGTTGGGCGCGCCAACGGGAGGAACTTTTCCTTTTTATGCCTTTATATCTGTATTCGTTCATGGCGAGTCTACATCGCATCTTCATCTTTGCAGCGACGCAGAAAACACCAGTTTATTAATAAACAATGAAATGTCTCCTTGCTATTTTTTACACATTCACCATTGCCGGCTCGTGCGCTTGAGTGCAGCTTTATAACACTCACTCATTACCCTGTATAGCCTATTTAAGTTATTAAATCAATATGAAGGGGTGATTTGTCCACTGATGGCTTAAATAAACAACTAGGCTACTAGTTGACTAGAAAAAAAACTAGTCGGAGACAGCATGAGCGCGCGACCCTGAGCGGAATGAGCGAGCCGAGGAATATCCAGAAATGCTCACATGCTCTGATCGGAACAAAGGGATTTTGACATAATTAATCATTAGTTTATATCTCATGCACTGCCCATAATTTTAATCCCATATCAAACACATTAGCCTATGTTATGTCTATTTTAATTTTTTCATTTTTTTTTGTCTTGCCAAATGGATTTCTCTTCTTTCTTTTTTTAACATTTTGACACAGCAGCACTTTTATTTTCTCTATTTTTGTTTTTGTTTGTTTAGTTTGTATTTAGATACTAGCCTACTTGTTACTTCAATAAATTGGAACATTTTAAGCTTGTTGCGTATTTCATTAGCATTGTGTTGGGGCGATGGGGGCAGTGGGGCTTAAAAATTATGAGTCTATCCATCGGGTGCAGAAAAAAGATTGCATGTGTGTGCTAGTGTACGTGTGTTTATGAAGCGAATGTAAGAAGCAATGTTGTAATATGCCATTGATTATTAAACAAAACGCTTGACTTTAAATAAATAAACAGTTAATAAACTCGCAAATAAACAGTCAACTATTTAAGCATCAAGAACGGTTAAAGATTAATGCTGTCGGCCAACATGGTGTTATATTGAGATTCGATCTCGGGTCTCTTGGATCTCCGTGTCGTTGCGTTAACCACAGAGCCACCGCCTGAACGTTTACGTCAATGTCTTATACTCTTCCAAAGCCTTGATGTAGCCTAATATGTTTCTATTGCAATGTTTTATATGGAAATGTTTTCATTATTTATTCAATTTAATTTAAGTATTGTGATGAATTATTTAACTACATTTCACTTAAATTCATCTGCTACCAGCTTTCAATCGCTCTGAATGAGCCGCGACGCAGCGGCAGATTACGCAATAGAGAGAATAAACGGACACTTTTCAAAGTCTGTGATTGTAGCGCCTCTTAGCGGTTAAAGGCAGCAAATACACCCCGAATTTCACCGCCGCGGCAAAGCGGCGGCGTTGAAAGTATTATTCTGGTTGGTAACCTACTGTATAAGGTGCTCAGAGTCTTGAAGCAATTGGACAAGTTGAAGATACTTGGTGTACTGTATCGTGCAAGCAAAGATAACCAGACCGGAAGGAAACGGTTACAGTATGTTGTCCCATCTTCTTTGATAACACAGGTGATGGCAGGCATCCATGACGAGGCAGGGCACCAGGGCCAAGGTAGAACTATGTATCTGGCAAGGCAAAGGTTCTTCTGGGTCGGGTTAGAGCACGACGTTCGTGGGTACGTCAAGTGTTGCAAGCGCTGCGTCGTCAGTAAAACGCTCGAACCCGAAGGTAGAGCCCCACTAGAGAGTGTGAAAACGACGAGTCCTATGGAGCTAGTATGTATTGATTTTTGGACTGCGGAAAGCTCCAAAGGCCGTAACGTGGATGTGTTGGTCGTAACCGACCATTTTTCCCGCATGGCTCATGCCTTCCCGTGTCGTGACCAGTCGGCAAAGCAGGAAGCACGACAGTTGTGGGACCGATATTTTTGTGTGTACGGGTTCCCTGATAGGATCCACTCGGATCAGGGGGCAAACTTTGAGAGCCAACTGATCCGAGAATTGCTGCAGGTTGCCGGAGTAAAAAAGTCCAGAACAACTGCTTACCATCCGATGGGCAATGGCCATGTTGAACGGTTCAATAGAACCTTGGGCAGCATGGTCAGGGCACTGCCGCCAAGGTCTAAAGAAAAGTGGTCACAGTTGCTTCAGACACTAACGTTCGCATACAATTGTACAGTGCACGAGTCCACTGGCTACGCTCCATTCTATTTAATGTTTGGTAGGATCCCGAAGCTACCCGTGGATGTGATGTTTAGCAATGTTGAGAGAGACACTGATGTTGTTGATTACGACAAATATGTGAAAAGGTTGCAAGATGACTTGAAAGAGGCTCTGACTGTCGCTCAGAGGAACATTGATGCCAGTCAGCAACGTCAGACAGAGTTCTACAACCGAAAGACGAAGGGCTGTAACATTGAGTTGGGTGATCAAGTTCTCCTGGCCAACAAAGGTGAACGTGGGAAGAGAAAATTAGCAGACAGGTGGGAGTCCACGCCCTATAGGGTAGTAGCGCTGAACCCCCAGTGCCATATTTATCGCATACGTAACACCAAAACGGGCCAGGAGAAAACTGTTCATCGCAATTTGTTGTTGCAAGCGAATTTCCTGCCACTTGAGTTGGGAGAACCTGACTTATCTGAGGACAGTGGCGGATCTGTTCTCAGCAGTAGGAGTATGTCCGTGAATGATGTTGTTAGTCGCACATCTGAGTTATGTTCTTTGTCTGAGCGTGTTGCCAGTTGGGTGGAACAGACTGCAGCTTCTGAGGATTCTCAGCAGAGATTGTCCTGCAGATCTGATAGCATTGTATCGGTGGACGTAGTCCCTGGGTCAATGGGACCGAAGCAACTGCCATCAGAGGATGATTCTGTCAGGGAGAACAGCAATGTGAACAGTCCAGATGAGGGATTGATTTGTGATTCTCGCAGTTCGCTTTCTGAGGTGGTTCTTCATGGTGACCGTTGTGTTTCACCTGCTAGAGTTGTTGAGCCACCTCCTGGCCAAGAGGAAAACAAAGTTCGGACCAGAGTGGGTAGAATGGTGAAACCTGTCAACAGATTGATAGAGAATATGACTCAGTCTGTCAGAACACTGAATCCAGTTGGTGGGTTTGTAAGGTCTTTATTGAAATAAGAATTTATTGTATCAGAACATTGCATTGTAATACAATATTGTTTTCTTTTAAGTTGTAAGGTTAAGCCTCTAATGCACTGACTGTGCATTATAGCACAGTTGTCGTTCCAGATCTGATATGAAGTTTCATTTGACATGAATGGTGTTTAAGGCACCTTTTGCGGGTGATTACGGTGGGCCTGATCAATCTGCTGTACTCACCTTCCCTGTGAGTGGGAAACATTTTGTTGCACCATGCTCTGGATAACAGTTGGTCTAATAGTACCAGTGTATATTATCCCTGTATAAGTCAAAATTTGTGAAGTTCAGGGGGGAGAATGTAGCTGGTGTGAATTATTCTTTGATTCATTTTTTTTTATATTGTATTATTTTCTTTAAATTACTGTTTATTATAAGTTTTTCTACTCTTGTAATTAGAATGGATTGATGAACCTCACAAAATTTTGTTTGTATTATTGTTCACGTTAAAGTTGGGGAACTTTTCTCTCGGGTATTTGTTTGGGGTGGGAGCGTCATCGGTGGAACATCACCGGGTTTTCCCCTTGTACGGCATGAGATTGCGTCAGTCTATTTGCGTGAGGCTGATGAGCGCATGCCCTTTGCTTCTCTCGTGAATGTTTCTCTGGTATGTTGATGTTTTCCGTCAAAATGCATTTTTTTTTTTGTGCTTAAGTGTGATTAAGTGATAGCAACATTTAATGGTGTTGGTTGTGATGAAGTGTTTAATTGTAATACGATTTTTACGAAAGTCATCATGGTGCTTACTAATTGTCATATCACGCTTAGTGTCTACACGAGAGAGTGAGAGAAGTCAATGCCCCGGGTTATCCACTGATGATATCTGTCTGTTTACAGGTATGTTTAATTAGTTTTGTTTATTAGAAAAAGAGATCTGGTTTACTGTTAATAAACATGTATTGTACATAGTGTTTTAAGGGGTAAGAATCCATTTTGATTATTCACGCTGTGCGTGACGCACGTGGTGAGGCCTGCACATGGTACGATGGTAAATGTTTATTAGGGCCCAAGCCCTAAGGGCGAAGGCCCTATTGTTTTCCTAAGGATTATTTATTATTATTATTATTAGGGCCCAAGCCCAAAGGGCGAAGGCCCTATTGTTTTCCTAAGGATTATTTATTATTATTATTATTATTATTATTATTATTATTATTATTTTTACTACCTTTTGGACACTTTTGGAGGCCTTAACATGCTCAAAAACTCCTGAAACTTTGCACACATGTCAGAACCCGCGGCCATCTGGGCCGGGCTGAAGATGGTACCCGGGCGTGGCAGGGGGGCTCGACAGCGCCCCCTGGAACGGGGTCCGAAAACATGGTCCATAAATCAAACCCGCTTGCATGTAATAATATGAAACTCGGTACACATGTAGATCTCATCGTTTCATATATACTTCGCACTCTAACTTTTTACCCCAGCCCAACAGGAAGTCGGCTATTAAGGGTTGTTTGGAAAACGCATGCAATGGAATGTGAAACACTCCTCCTAGAGAATTCAAACACACGGCACGAAACTCGGTGTGCATGAAGTCAAGACAATGAGGATGAAAAATTGCCAGGGGATTTTTGATATCTCGAACGGTTTGGCCGTGGCGAGGAAACGAAATTATGGCGAGAAACGTGAAACAGGAAGTGTGTTATAACTACTGCATACATTAACTAATCTTGATGAAACTTCAGCAGTGTGTTCGTTGTAAGAGCCCGGTCACATGGATGTGACTATTGTGAGTCAAAGTTATAGCGCCACCAACTGGCAGCAGGAAGTGTGTCACTTTCAAAATGCTTTTAAATCACCCTCTTATTTTGACCCGATTTGCTTCAAACTTCATGTGCATAATGTAGACACATGCCAGATGTAGACCTGTGAAAGGATTATTGATATCTTAGACACTGTTGCCATGGCAATGCATCAAACATTAATATTCCTTTTTTTAAGCTTTTTCATGCTTTTTTATGCTTTCTGGCACTTTTGGGGTTCTTAACGTGCTCGAAAACTCTTGAAACTTTGCACACAGGACAAAAGCCGCGGCCAACAGGGCCAGGCTGAAGCTGGTACCCGGGCGTGGCAGGGGGGCTCGACAGCGCCCCCTTGAACGGGTCCGACAATTTGGTCCATATATCCAACACGCTTTACCCTATTTGCTTCAAACTTGATGTGTATAATGTAGACACAAGCCAGATGTAGACCTGTGAAAGGATTGTTGATATCTTAGATGCTGTTGCCGTGACAACGCATCAAACTTTAATATTCTTTTTGGATACTTTTGAGATTCTTAGCGCACTTTTGGGGCCCTTAACATGCTCAAAAACTCTTGAAACTTTGCACACGGGTCAGAAACCGCGGCCATCAGGGCCGGGCTGAAGCTGGTACCCGGGCGTGGCAGGGGGGCTCGACAGCGCCCCCTGGAACGGGGTCCGAAAACTTGGTCCATAAATCAAACAGGCTTTACCCGATTTGCTTCAAACTTGATGTGTATAATGTAGACACATGCCAGATGTAGACCTGTGAAAGGATTGTTGATATCTTAGATGCTGTTGCCGTGACAACGCATCAAACTTTAATATTCTTTTTGGATACTTTTGAGATTCTTAGCGCACTTTTGGGGCCCTTAACATGCTCAAAAACTCTTGAAACTTTGCACACGGGTCAGAAACCGCGGCCATCAGGGCCGGGCTGAAGCTGGTACCCGGGCGTGGCAGGGGGGCTCGACAGCGCCCCCTGGAACGGGGTCCGAAAACTTGGTCCATAAATCAAACACGCTTGCATGTAATAATATGAAACTTGGTACACACATAGATCTCATCGATTCATATATCCTTTGTACTTTTACTTTTTACCCCAGCCGAACAGGAAGTCGGCTATTATGGTTTGTTTGAAAGCGTATGCCCCTGGAATTCGATATACTACTCCTAGAGAATTCAACCAATCGCCACGAAACTCAGTCAGCATGAAGTCAAGACATTGAGGATGAAAAATTGCCAGGGGATTTTTGATATCTCGAACGGTTTGGCCGTGGCGAGGAAACGAATTTATGGCGAATAATGGAAACAGGAAGTGTGTTATAACTTCTGCATACATTAACTGATCTTGATGAAACTTCAGCAGTGTGTTCGCTGTAAGAGTCCGATCACATGGATGTGACTATTGTGAGTCAAAGTTATAGCGCCTCCAACTGGCAGCAGGAAGTGTGTCACTTCCTAAAGGCTCTGAAATCACCCTCTTATTTTTACCCGATTTGCTTCAAACTTCATCTGTATAATGTAAATACACTGCAGATGAAGACCTGTGAAGGGATTCTTGATATCTTTGAAACTGTTGCTGTGGCAACGCATCAAACTTGAATATTCTTGTTTGATGCTTTTGATGCTCTGAGTCAATTTGGCAAGCCGTTTTAACATTTAATCATTTTAACCTACTAGTCTCTTTTTTCATGCTACTAGTACTTATTTTTTAGATACTAGTATCTATTCCATTAAGTAATAGTACTTATTCATTAGCGACTAGTGCTTATTCTTTAGTACTAGTGCCTATTCTTTAGATAGTAGTGCTTATTCTTTAGATATTCTTTTGAATACGTATTAGTAGCTAATGAATAAGTACTGGTATCTATTTAATAGGTACTAGTATGTAATGACTTAGAACTAGTATTTATTGAATAAATACTAGTATCTATTAATAGGTACTATTATCTAAAATGTCATTTTCTCTCTCTCTCTCTCTGAGCCAATATGGCAAGCCGTTTTAACATTTAATCATTTTAACATACTAGTCTCTATTTTCATGCTACTAGTACTTATTTTTTTAGATATTAGTATCTATTCCATTAAGTACTAGTACTTATTCATTAGCGACTAGTGCTTATTCTTTAGATACTAGTGCGTATTCTTTAGATATTCTTTTGAATACGTATTAGTAGCTAATGAATAAGTACTGGTATCTATTTAATAGGTACTAGTATCTAATGACTTAGTACTAGTATTTATTGAATAAATACTAGTATCTATTAATAGCTACTAGTATCTAAAATGTCATTTTCTCTCTCTCTCTCTCTGAGCCAATATGGCAAGCCGTTTTAACATTTAATCATTTTAACCTACTAGTCTCTATTTTCATTATTTTTATTTTCATACAACCCATGTATTTTAAATGTATTGTTTGCTTTAAATTAAGATTGTATGTTTGGTAATTGAACCTAAACAAATGTAAAATTAATGTGCTATATTTCAGATCAATATATTTGTTTTCCTTAATTTTAATCAACACTAACTTATTTCTGTATAAAATAAAAAATCCCGAATAATCCAGACCAAGCGGAGCACACTATTTCTACAACATCATCAGTGCTGAAGCGGGACTACCAGAGCCGTTCGGCAGATAGCGAGCAGATATTTTGTTTCACGTCGTGCACAATAACCCTAAAGGCACCAGGGTGGCGATATAAATATAGCTGCGAGCAGCGATGAAGGGCCAAAGCCGGCGGTACCGCCACCCTGGTGCACCAGGGTTGCGGTGCCACCGGCTTGGGCCCGTAATCGCTGCTCGCAGCTATATTTATTATTCTTATTCTTATTATTATTATTATTATTTTTTTCTACCTTTTGGACACTTTTGGAGGCCTTAACATGCTCAAAAACTCCTGAAACTTTGCACACATGTCAGAACCCGCGGCCATCAGGGCCGGGCTGAAGATGGTACCCGGGCGTGGCAGGGGGGCTCGACAGCGCCCCCTGGAACGGGGTCCGAAAACATGGTCCATAAATCAAACACGCTTGCATGTAATAATATGAAACTCACTACACATGTAGATCTCATCGTTTCATATATACTTCGCACTCTAACTTTTTACCCCAGCCCAACAGGAAGTCGGCTATTAAGGGTTGTTTGGAAAACGCATGCAATGGAATGTGAAACACTCCTCCTAGAGAATTCAAACATACGGCACGAAACTCGGTGTGCATGAAGTCAAGACACTGAGGATGAAAAATTGCCAGGGGATTGTTGATATCTCGAACGGTTTGGCCGTGGCGAGGAAACGAAATTATGGCGAGAAACGTGAAACAGGAAGTGTGTTATAACTACTGCATACATTAACTAATCTTGATGAAACTTCAGCAGTGTGTTCGTTGTAAGAGCCCGATCACATGGATGTGACTATTGTGAGTCAAAGTTATAGCGCCACCAACTGGCAGCAGGAAGTGTGTCACTTTCAAAATGCTTTTAAATCACCCTCTTATTTTTACCCGATTTGCTTCAAACTTCATGTGCATAATGTAGACACATGCCAGATGTAGACCTGTGAAAGGATTATTGATATCTCAGACACTGTTGCCATGGCAATGCATCAAACATTTATATTCCTTTTTTTAAGCTTTTTCATGCTTTTTTATGCTTTCGGGCACTTTTGGGGTTCTTAACGTGCTCGAAAACTCTTGAAACTTTGCACACAGGACAAAACCCGCGGCCATCAGGGCCAGGCTGAAGCTGGTACCCGGGCGTGGCAGGGGGGCTCGACAGCGCCCCCTTGAACGGGTCCGACAATTTGGTCCATATATCCAACACGCTTTACCCTATTTGCTTCAAACTTGATGTGTATAATGTAGACACAAGCCAGATGTAGACCTGTGAAAGGATTGTTGATATCTTAGATGCTGTTGCCGTGACAACGCATCAAACTTTAATATTATTTTTGGATACTTTTGAGATTCTTAGCGCACTTTTGGGGCCCTTAACATGCTCAAAAACTCTTGAAACTCTGCACACGGGTCAGAAACCGCGGCCATCAGGGCCGGGCTGAAGCTGGTACCCGGGCGTGGCAGGGGGGCTCGACAGCGCCCCCTGGAACGGGGTCCGAAAACTTGGTCCATAAATCAAACAGGCTTTACCCGATTTGCTTCAAACTTGATGTGTATAATGTAGACACATGCCAGATGTAGACCTGTGAAAGGATTGTTGATATCTTAGATGCTGTTGCCGTGACAACGCATCAAACTTTAATATTCTTTTTGGATACTTTTGAGATTCTTAGCGCACTTTTGGGGCCCTTAACATGCTCAAAAACTCTTGAAACTTTGCACACGGGTCAGAAACCGCGGCCATCAGGGCCGGGCTGAAGCTGGTACCCGGGCGTGGCAGGGGGGCTCGACAGCGCCCCCTGGAACGGGGTCCGAAAACTTGGTCCATAAATCAAACACGCTTGCATGTAATAATATGAAACTCGGTACACACATAGATCTCATAGATTCATATATCCTTTGTACTTTTACTTTTTACCCCAGCCCAACAGGAAGTCAGCTATTATGGTTTGTTTGGAAGCGTATGCCCCTGGAATTCAATATACTAATCCTAGAGAATTCAACCAATCGCCACGAAACTCGGTGTGCACGAAGTCAAGACATTGAGGATGAAAAATTGCCAGGGGATTTTTGATATCTCGAACGGTTTGGCCGTGGCGAGGAATCGAATTTATGGCGAATAATGAAAACAGGAAGTGTGTTATAACTACTGCATACATTAACTGATCTTGATGAAACTTCAGCAGTGTGTTCGCTGTAAGAGCCCGATCACATGGATGCGACTATTGTGAGTCAAAGTTATAGCGCCACCAACTGGCAGCAGGAAGTGTGTCACTTCCTAAATGCTTTGAAATCACCCTCTTATTTTTACCCGATTTGCTTCAAACTTTATGTGTATAATGTAGACACACGGCAGATGTAGACCTGTGAATGGATTCTTGATATCTTTGAAACTGTTGCTGTGGCAAGCCATCAAACTTTAATATTCTTTTTGGATGCTTTTGAGACTCTTACCATGCCTGAAATTGCTTAAAATTGCATGAAACTCGACAGACAGATCACATTTATTAGCCAGGTGACATGTGCAAAGTTTCAGAAACGTGCGTGGTGCAGGGACTCAGTAGCGCCACCTTTTGACAAAAGTGGGGGGGTTAGTTTCATCTAGAGTTACAAAAATCTGTATTTATATAGTTCTCCTCCAGCCAGACAACTTTCTAATTTACAGTCATTAGTAACAACCAAGAGGAAGTCAGATATTTTGGTTTGAATATGGTCATTTCTCTCTGAGCCTACGTCTCTGTGCTTGCTGTCTGTGTGTGTGTGTGTCTGTGAGTGTGGGGAGGGGGAGGGGGAGTGGGGCTAGATTAACCATTTCACTGCTGTGTGGTTTGGCCTTCATTAAAAAAGGAAATAAATGTCTTAAGCCTTGTATTTTTTAAATACGTTTTTTTAATAAAGTAAAGGCATATAACAGACATGCTGCATTTAAATTTTTTTAACAAAACATTGTTTTTTATGTTTTTCAAGCCATTTGATTTATGAGGACTTTTGAAATGTCCTCATAAACCACCCATAAGTTGTAATACCAGTGTAATACACATGCCATTATACAAATTTGTGTCCTCATAAATCACATAAACCAACCCACACACACATCAAATTGACGGTGGGTGGCAATAGTATATTTAAAAGACTTGATGTGTGTGTGTGTGTGTGTGTGTGTGTGTGTGTGTGTGTGTGTGTGTGTGTGTGTGTGTGTGTGTGTGTGTGTGTGTGTGTGTGTGTGTGTGGAGAGAGAGAGAGAGAGAGAGAGAGAGAGAGAGAGAGAGAGAGAGAGAGAGAGAGAGAGAGAGAGAGAGAGAGAGAGAGAGAGAGAGAGAGCATAATATATATATATATATATATTTTTCATGTGCTTGTCCTCCGGACAAGTAAATCTGTCATTCACTTGTCTGAGAAAAAAAGTTGCTTGTCCGGATTTATTTATTTATTTATTTATTTATTCTGAAGCAATATTCTCATCAGTGTTCAATCAGCTTTGATATTTAAATCGGCATATTGTAATATCTGCATTGAATGTTGTGGATATTGACTAAGAATATTGAATATTATGTATGTTATCAATCACCCTAAATGCAATACGGTGTTAGTTATATATCTTAAAGTGCGATACTGTCGCATAATAGTGTCCCATGAAGGGCATCCCCTCCCCCAATATTATTAAATGTCCTATTAGTGTCTTATTATTCTAAATAATTGAATTTATTGATCAAATTTAGGAATTTAAAATGAAAGATGAAGCATAGGCTACTGTTACCCTAGGTAGGGCTGATCAAATTAAATCATTTACACTGAAAAATTACAATTGCATAAAATAATGTTATGAAATTGATTTAAATGTACAAATAAGAAACAGTGGAAAGAAGTATACTAGGCTACTTATAAACATAACACTAAATTGCCAATAGGTGGCGGCAGGCGGCCGTATTAATGAGTGAGTCATTTATTCATTCATTCAAACGATTCGTTTAAACGGTTGATTCATTCAAGAATGAGACAGATGTTTAGGAATGGCTCATTGAATCTTTGACTCAACCGAACCGATTCGGGTCAAAATGCTGAATCATTCAGTAATGAAAACAATGAGTGTTCCTGTGAGATGCGCCGTGGTTCTGCTGTGATTTTTGTTTGGAACTATTTTCGCTGCTGGAACAGAAGAAAAACAGCCAATATTACATCTAAAATGTAAGTGACTACATTTTAACTGTTTATTGAACTGTTGTAGGAAATCAATGTCACATTTTGATATAGTATTCAGGAAAAATAATTGAGGCTGCTTAACACATGTTAAAATATAGAAACTCCACATTTAGATTTTTAGAGGCAGTTACAGTATGTTGTTAACTGAGTGTGTGTGTGTGTGCTGCGCTCATATATATTTCTCCTCGAGAGGCTGCGCGAGCGTCAACAGCGCAACCTATTTATTATCCACAATCGATCGCAACAACATACAATAAATGTAATAAAATCAGAATCATTCTCTCGGTTTAGTGATTCCCTAGTTATGTATTTTGTTTGTTATTGATGTTCTAATCAGGCTACTTGACTTAAATTCTTAAAGTAAAATTCTCTTTTACTTGTCCTTCAAAAATCCATTTGTCCCGGACAAGCGGACAAGTTAGACGGGCTCTGGAGATACGAAGTCTCTATTTTAATGCTACTACTAGTACTTATTTTTTAGATATTAGTATCTATTCCATTAAGTACTAGTACTTATTCATTAACGACTAGTGCTTATTCTGTTTAGAATATTCAAAGTGTGTAGTGGTGAAAACAAGTTTCTTGTCCACTGTGGGAGATGCTGATGCTATGATTCTGACGCGTGCAAAGTACCATGAATAGATCCAGAGAGGCGTGTTGATGTTCCAAACAAATAACTGAAGTTTATTAAATCAAAAATAAAGATGCATTGTAACATAAAACAAAACAAACAACTTTTAGGCCGCTTGCAGGTTTGTTGCACCATGCCACCCTAGCTCCATGTGCACGGTCAAAAGACTGTGTGCTCTTGCACCAGCGCCCCCTTCCTGTTAGGGGTGGCCTATCCTTTATACAACTTTTCCCCTCTCACCTATAGAGGGCACACACTCAGAGAAATAAACACAATTAACAATACAACAACATTCTGATATTTAAAGTAACAAATTTATAAAAATTAAATAAGGTGGTAAGTATGGCTCCTACACCCGGCCCCTAATTGAGCGTTTAAGCAACAATTACAATACATTAAATGTAAATGGAGCCAAATGAGTCTATACAAGAAAATGAATACTCATCTTTTAATCATTCAGTCGTCACTACTATGCTTCAGATCTAATTTTCTGCATCTTCCAATAGCAGGCAAAGTTTGGTAATGGGTCTTTCCAAGAATCCAGTCTTTGTCTTATGTTTAACAGTTCTTATGAGTCCTTTGGAATCAGGAAAAACTTCTGTTACTCTTCCAATAGGCCACGATCCACGAGGTGCTGAACTGTCCACGACTAGCACAATATCTCCTTTCCGCAGTCCTCTTTTTGCAGTAAACCATCTCTGCCGTTCCTGTAGTAATGGTAAGTATTCTTGGGACCATCTTTTCCAAAACAGGTCTGCTAAATATTGTACTTGCCTCCACCGACGTCTGCTGTATACGTCTGAACTTTGAAACAATCCAGGTGGCAATGCAGGGCTAGACTTTAACAGAAGAATGTGATTTGGTGTCAAAGGTTCCAGATCATGATGGTCATCAGACAATGTGGTAATGGGACGACTATTCAGAATTGCTTCAATCTCACAAAAGAGTGTTTGTAGTCCTTCATCATCGAGGGTCTGTTGTAAAATAGAGCATAAGATCTGCCTCACCATTCGAATGAGCCTCTCCCATACTCCCCCATGATGTGAGGCTGCTGGAGGATTAAACGTCCACTGAATTCCTTTCTGGAGCATTGCCTTCTGGATTCGGCTTTGGTTCCATTCTGAAAGTGAATTATGTAACTCTCTTTTTGCACCAACCAGGTTACTTCCGTTATCAGAGCGAATGTGCAGTACTTGGCCCCTTCTGGCTATGAATCTTCTTAAAGCGTCAATGCAGGAATCTGTGTCCAGTGAGTGAGCCATTTCTAGGTGAACTGCCCTGCTTGTCATGCAAGTGAAAATAACCCCATATCTCTTTACCTGACTTCTTCCTCTTTTTGTCATGAAAGGTCCAAAGTAGTCAACGCCAACATTGCTGAAAGGTGGAAGATCAGCTTGTAGTCTTTCCTTTGGTAAATCTGCCATCTTTTGCTCTCCAATCTTTCCTCTTACACGCTTGCATACAACACATTTAGACAGAACATTGCGGGCTGCAGAATTGGCATTTATAATCCAATATTTCTTTCTCAGGTGGGAGAGAACATGGTTTCTGCCAGCATGTCCTAGCTGTTCGTGTATGTGTTGAAGGATAAGTGTGGAGATGTGAATATCTTTTGGAAGTATTATAGGTCGCTTGGTCTCCTCAGGCATTGCAGACTTATCCAACCTTCCTCCAACCCTCAAAACTCCATCATCCATCACAGGATCTAGCTTGTACATGCTGCTGAATCTATTCAAGTGCTTTCCAGCAGGTGATGTCTTTTCAATTCTTGACATTTCCTCTGCATACCTTTGTTTCTGCCAAAACTCTACAATGGCCTTTTCTGCTTTCAAGAGATCAGCCAAGCATATGGATTTTCCACAAAGTGTTGTCTTGAATGCTTTAATTTCATTACATATATTGTTTTGGCTCTGAGTGTCCTTATTCACGCAGGTGGCCTGTATCTCTTTTCTTTTTGCAATGAGCAAGCGAAGGATATTCTTGAACTTCAAGAACCATGCTACTGCCAACTTTAGCTTTGTCCAACTTGAGAAATAGTTAAGCAGTTGGCTGGTAGGATTTTCATTCTCTTTAATGACAGTACTATAAACAGTGGTGTTCCTTTTAACTTCAAGGTCATCGAGAGAGAGAGACATGGGTCCCAGGGACTCTTTAGGCCATTCCTCTTCTTTCCTCCATAGAAAGTCTGGTCCATGGATCCACTCTTTGCACTTCACCAATGTGCCGGCACTCACCCCTCTTGATGCTAGGTCAGCTGGGTTCTGCTTTGTTCTGATGAATTTCCACTGTTTTACATCTGTGTTTTCTCTAATAACAGAGATCCTATTAGCTACAAATGTGCGGAATCTTGCACTCTCATTTGCAACGTATTTCAGCACTGACTGACTATCAGTCCAAAATGTTGAGCCTTTGAGATCTAGCTCCAAAGCTTTCCTTACCATAATGTCCACTCTGACTGCTAGCACTGCAGCTGTAAGTTCTAGACGTGGAATTGTGACCTGCTTAAGTGGGGCCACTCTGGCTTTCCCCAACATGAAAGACACATGTACAGTGTGCATATCATCAGTCAGTCTCAAGTAACTCACTATGCCGTATCCTTGTTCACTAGCATCAGAGAAATGATGCAGCTCTGCTTGCTTCAGCATTCCAAAACCAGTTGGCTTTACACAACGTGCCACTCTGAAATCCTCTATCTCGTCAAGATCCTTTATCCACTTTGTCCACTTATCCACTGCAGCCTGTGGTATTTCCTCATCCCAACCACATTTACTCCTACAGAGGTCTTGGATAAGCAATTTGGCAGGTAGAGTAAAGGGACTCAAAAATCCAAGTGGATCATAGATGGAGCTCACGACTGATAGCAAGTTTCTTCGGGTGTGGGATTTGCACTTGACAGTGATATTGAACTTAAACACATCATTCTCCACGCACCACAACAATCCAAGAGCTCTTTCAGTGGGAAGCTTTTCCCTGTCAAGGTCTAATTCCTTTACATTCTGAGCTCTGTCTTCCTTTGGAATATGTGTAAGAACAGTACGACTGTTACTCACCCATTTTGTGAGATGGAATCCTCCTGTTTGACAGAGAGATGTTAGATCTTTCACCAATTCTACTGCTTCATGCTCTGTTGGAAGGGACTTCAAGCAATCATCTACATAGAAGTTGTTCTCAACCGTGTTTATCACCTCAGTTCGAAAACAGTTTTTGTTGTCTTTGGCTGTTTGCCTCAGAGCAAAGTTAGCACAGCTGGGGATGAGACTGCCCCAAATAGATGTACCGTCATTCGATGTTCCACAGCAGGCATGCTGACATCACCACTTGGCCACCAGAGGAATCGCAAGAAGTCAACATCTGATCTTGACACTCTGACTTGATGGAACATTGCTTTGATATCTGTCATAACTGCTACAGATTCTTGGCGAAATCTGGTCAAAACATCAAAAAGTGTGCTGGTCAAATCAGGACCCTGAAGAATTTCTGAGTTGAGGGATTTACCTTGAAAAGTAACAGCGCAGTCAAAAACCACCCTTATGGTCTGTTTTTGAGGATGGTATACACCATGATGTGGGATGTACCACAATTTACCATCTGATCTTTCCAGCTCTTGTTGCGGCACCACTTCAGCATAGCCCTTTTTAATGACTTCTGTTAGAAATTCAGTATATTCGGTTTTGAATTTTTCATTCCTCTTGAACTTTCTTTTCAAACTTTGAAGTCGCTGTTCTGCCACTTGATATTGTTAGGCAACACTGTGTCATCCTTCCTAAAAGGTAGATTAAGAGTGTAATGTCCATTTTTTAATTTTATTGACTGTTCTGCAATCTTGATGAATCTTTTGTCTTCTATAGACATTTCAGCCTTCTCTTCACTTGAACGCTCATTAAAATCATGGTTGTATTGTTGCATCAACATTTCTTCCAAGTTCAAGATAGAAATTCTGTTAACAACACCACCATCACAACTGTTCCTGTTTGCTGTGTTTTTGCCTTGTGAAGGACCATTAATAACCCACCCTAGTAGGGTCTTAACTGCATATGGCCCATCCCCTTGGCTATTAAGGATTTCCCAAGGTTCAATGGCTTTGGGAGCATTGCTTCCAATCAACAACTCCACCTTGGCTGGAATCCTAGGAAACTGTACCGGACTCAGGTATGGCCATTTAGCTAGTTCTTCCTTTGTGGGAATGTTACAGGCGTCAACAGGCATGATCTTTTGGGTGTAGACTTCTGGCAGGTGGATGAAGTTACTTTCTTCCAGTGAAGACACTTCCAACCCACTGACAATGTACGAGGGCACAGACTTATCCTGGCTCATTGTTCGAAGAAGAAAATTGGTCTTTCTTCCAGTAATGTTGAGTTTCCTCATAAGATCCTCTGTGCAGAAGCTTGCCGAGCTACCAGGATCAAGAAAGGCATATGTGTGCAGAATCTTACTTCCTTTTGAGCTTTTAACCTGTACTGGTACAATCGACAACAAACACTCTGTGTAAAACTGCATGTTTCTGACTCCAGCATGCTTACCATCTTGAAGGGAGACCTGTGTGCTACTCACAGGTGTTTTCTTCAGTTGTTTTGATGATTCCAATGCTTTAATGTGTAACACACTTGGATGCTGTTTGTTGCATATAGAGCAGTTCAGATGCTGTGTGCAGTCTTTACTTATATGTCCTCCTTTGGTTAAACACCCAAAACAGATTCCATTCTGTCTTATAAAGTTGATCTTTTCTCTGTGCGGCTGCTTTTCAAACTGCAAGCATGACATCAAATCATGTCCATTGTTACAGTAGAGACATGAAATTGGGTGTGAATCCTTAGATGTGGTCTGTGGTGAGTTCACATGCACATTGGTAGCAAAACTGCCTTTGGATTTGGGCTTCACTAGCACTTTGGGCTTTCCTTTACTTGGGCTTGAGTCTTGGATATCACCAAATATTGGGTCTGAGACAATGTTAGCTTGTTTTTCAATGAAGCTGACGAGATCTACCATCTTTACCTCGTTCCTCTGTTCTTGCAACTCAAAAGCCTTTGTGCGCCACCTCTCTCTGAGCTTGTATGGGAGCTTGAAAGCAATACACCTCATATTGGAGACTGTGTCCAGTTCTTCCATGAACTTCAAGTCTTCCATACTATTGCAGCAGCTTCTAAGACACAATGCGAAGGCCTGTAAAGCCTTTGGATCTTCTGGCTTGATTGAAGGCCAAGAAAGAGCTTTCTCAATGTAAGCACATGAAATCCTATATGCATTACCAAAGTGTTCTTTTAATATCTGCTTTGCCTTTTGGTAACCTTGGTTCGGTGACATGTGTTGGCAACTTCTTACCAGCTCCTGTGGTAGTCCCCTTGTGTACTGAATGAGAAAGTGCAGCCTGTCTGCATTATCATCTGTTTTAGTTTCAATGATGTGCTCAAAAGAATGAAGGAATGACCTGTACTGCAGAATATCTCCACTAAACATTGGAATTTCCCCTCTTGGTAAGGTGGAAAGAAGTTGTTGTTTCACAAGCATGTCTGTCAAGTTGTTTTGGTTTTGAAGAATTTTAGCAAGATCAGGCCCTTGAATGGCATTAGATGAAGATGATTCTCTACTTTCTAGAGGTCTTGCTTGAGCTGTATGAGAGATTTGTGCAGAGAGTTTGGAGTCAGTCTTCATGGTGGTGGGTTGTTGAATTGCATTGCTGTACTGAGGAAAAGAATGTCTTGCGGTCTGAGTTGGTGCTGTAGAGAGTTCATGAAGTGTCTCTTTTGGGCGCACATCTTGTTGCACTGGAGTTTTATCCAACATCTCCTTACAATACACATTCATGGCATCATCTTCAACAGTATTTCCATTGGTTATTGAGGTCTCAGCATTCTTGAGATACTCGATTTTTGCGGTGTTGGCTGCAATTTCAGCTTGAACTTCCCACACCTCCTTCATCTTTCTAAGTTCCTCTTCTTTCTTCTCTATAGCATGTTTTTGTTGCAGTGTATTGGCTTTGGCAATTAAAGCTGCCCTCTCTGCCTCTGCACAGATACGAGCTGAGGCTGATGTTGACACACTTGATCTGCTTAAATTTGATCTGCTAGATCTGCCAGATCTACTGCTACGCACAGACAGAACAACTGAAGTGTTATCATCATCATTAAGCTGGTCAGTCACTTTTAGAGCAGAAGAAACTGGAGAACTAGTTTGAAAGTCTGATTCTTCTTGAATAGTAGACATCCACTTCTCAACAGTAGAAACAAACATATCAACATGTTTCATTCTTGGTTCATACCAGGTTTTCAGGTCTTCAACTTTATCCTCTTCACTTAACATTTGTACATATGATTCTTGAAGAGACTTAAATTCAACAAACATTTCATTGAACTTAATCATGTTTCCCTTTACTTCTTCAAGATATTCAGCATCAGTCATCAAAGAGTTAACAATATTAATTCGTCTAGTAAGGTGTGCCATTTTGCCTGCTCTAGAGGCTTTCAAACGAGCAGCAACCTCATTCAAATCTCTTTGGGCTGAGTTTGGGGATTGTTCTAGATAAGACTCATCCTCCATTTTGTCTCAAACAAGCAAATATCCTCTTTCCAAAGACACAAACTTTTCAAATTTCCTTTGATTCCTCTTTAAAATGGCATGCATCAAGACCTTTGAACTCTTTCATCAAATTAATCCTTTCATCCACAGTTTGCAGCATCAAACTTGAGTTTTTCCAGTAACATTCAAATTTAACTCAGCACTTTGTTTCCGCAAGCACATACCTCTTTGAGAAGTTTCCTTTGTTCTCTGCTTCCAATGCCATGCGGTCTTCAAACAGTCCATCCACTCCGTTCAAGTTTATGGATAATCCATTTTCAAAGCAAGTCTTTTGACATTTTGTAGTGGTGAAAACAAGTTTCTTGTCCACTGTGGGAGATGCTGATGCTATGATTCTGACGCGTGCAAAGTACCATGAATAGATCCAGAGAGGCGTGTTGATGTTCCAAACAAATAACTGAAGTTTATTAAATCAAAAATAAAGATGCATTGTAACATAAAACAAAACAAACAACTTTAAGGCCGCTTGCAGGTTTGTTGCACCATGCCACCCTAGCTCCATGTGCACGGTCAAAAGACTGTGTGCTCTTGCACCAGAGCCCCCTTCCTGTTAGGGGTGGCCTATCCTTTATACAACTTTTCCCCTCTCACCTATAGAGGGCACACACTCAGAGAAATAAACACAATTAACAATACAACAACATTCTGATATTTAAAGTAACAAATTTATAAAAATTAAATAAGGTGGTAAGTATGGCTCCTACAAAGTGCTTATTCAATTTGTATGCTTATTTATATTTTCAGAGCAGAAAATTCGATTTTTCTGCTTATTAAATATTGCATCTAAAATGTAAGTGACTTGACGTGTGTGTGTGTGTGTGTGTGTGTGTGTGTGTGTGTGTGTGTGTGTGTGTGTGTGTGTGTGTGTGTGTGTGTGTGTGTGTGTGTGAGAGAGAGAGATTGTGTCTGTTACAGTGACAAGAGTTTTTAAGCCTTGTCTTTTTGGATATATATATATATATATATATATATATATATATATATATATATATATATATATATATATATATATATATATATATATATATATATATATATATATATATATATTTTTTTTTTTTTTTAATGTGCATACAACCCATGTATTTTAAATGTATTGTTTGCTTTAAATTAAATTAAGATTGTATGTTTGGTAATTGAACCTAAATAAATGTAAAATGAATGTGCTATATTTCAGATCAATATATTTGTTTTCCTTCATTTTAAATCAACACTAACTTTATTCTCATCTGAATTATAAATAACTTATTTCTGTATAAAATAAAAAATCCCGAATAATCCAGACCAACCAGAGCGCACTATTTCTACAACATCATCAGTGCTGAAGCGGGACTACCAGAGCCGTTCGGCAGATAGCGAGCAGATATTTTGTGTCACGTCGTGCACAATAACCCTAAGGCACCAGGGTGGCGGTGCCACCGGCTTTATATATATATATATATATATATATATATATATATATATATATATATATATATATAATATATATATATATATATAAATATAGCTGCGAGCAGCGATGAAGGGCCAAAGCCGGCGGTACCGCCACCCTGGTGCACCAGGGTTGCGGTGCCACCGGCTTGGGCCCGTAATCGCTGCTCGCAGCTATATTTGAATGTTTTATTTGGATGTCGCTAATGACGTTATAATTCTTTATTTGTTTCATTATAGTATGTTATATCATATGAATATTTGAATTCATGCAAGTTTGAATGTAAATTAGTATACAACATTGTAATATATTACTTATATTGTATTGTATACTATTGGAGTGCATTGGTAAGAATGTTAATGTGATGTATCATAAGGAAGACAAGAACTTTATACATTGTAATCAGAGTTGTCTTGTTTTTCATGCATTTAATTTTTATTTCAATTATGAGATTGCGTCAGTCTATTTGCGCGAGGCTGATGAGCGCATGCCCTTTGCTTCTCTCGTGAATGTTTCTCTGTGTCTACACGAGAGAGTGAGAGAAGTCAATGCCCCGGGTTATCCACTGATGATATCTGTCTGTTTACAGAATAAAATTACTGGATCTCATCGTTGAGTGGTCGTGTGGTCTTTGTGTGTGGTGGTGTCCAGTCCAGACATGCTACATTTGCAATGTGAGCTCGCTCTAGACGGAGATGCGTGTAAGGGACCGTGGGGAAAGTGCACTTTTTCTTCGTTTTTAAGGAAAACGCAGTGTGTGTTTTTGTAATGGCTTTTTGATTTTAAAGGGCCTATTGACATGAGACCAGTCCAGTTTGGTAGGGGGCCTCAGTGGGCATCTTTAACAACCTCTCCTTTACCCCTACTGGCTGAAATGGGTATCACATGTCCAAAATTAACATTCTTTTTGTAATAGCTTTGTCCAAAAGTGAGACAGAGACATCAAACAAGTGTCATTAAGTACAGGAGGACAGGGGACAATTTTCACAACCTCTATTTTTACCCATACTGCTCTGTCTTTACCCCTACTGGCTGAAATGGGTATCACATATCCAAAATTAACATTCTTTTTGTAATAGCTTTGTCCAACAGTGACACAGAGACATCAAACCAGTGTCATTCAGTAGAGGAGGACAGGGGCATAGGCGTCATTTACGGGGGGGACGGGGGGGACATGTCCCCACCACTATTTGCCAGGGTCGATTTTGTCCCCACCACTTTTGAAACATCTCGCAGTACGGATGTAGCCTACCAATACAAGTAAAACATCTCCAGTTAACTAGCAGAGCATTCGTTTCGTTCGTTTGTTAAATAAGAGATGATCTAGCGTTAACATGTGTTGTTTTTTTAATCAAGTGATCATGTGCTCGTTGCCTCTGCGATCGTGTTCTGTTGTGGCTCGCGCACGCGCCGCAATGTCTTCACTCGGACGCGCACTTCAATCTGTTGCGGAGATTCTCTATTCGTTCGGGTGAAATCGCAAAACAAAATGCAAACAAACGCATCCCTGCTTGATATACAACCACTGATAAACTTATCGGTTTTGATGAGGGGGAAAAAACTATTCGAGTGCGGATTAGAACCCAGAACCTCCGACACGCTTGCCATAAATTCTGCCACTGGACAATTACAGTACATACGTACATCAGGCACGGTGTTATGGGTGCACCCACTTTTCAACAGGCCCACCCAAAACTTTTCTACAAAAATGTTTTGTCAAGAATTATAAAAAAAATCGCCAATAAGCTCATAATTTGTGCTAAAATAGTCTAAATGTTTAGTTTTAAATACAAATTTAAAAGCTGGTTATGTGTATTTTGATGTTTCTGCGCAAGTTCAGCAGACAGTGTTCGGGTTTGATCAGAGCGAGCGAGAGTGCATTTCTGAATATTCCTCTGCTCGCTCATTCCGCAGGGTCGCGCGCTGGACCCAGAATGGTCTGCTGGTTCTAACTTCGAAGATGTGGAATAAGGCTCCGACTATTTTTCCCCCTAGTCGACTAGTTGTTCATTTAAGGCATTAGTGGACAAATCGCCCCTTTATATTAATTTGATTAAATAGGACAGTCTATAGACTATATCCTAGTATGGAAGCTTGTTTCCGCCGAATAAAACATTTTAAAAGATAATTGCGACTTTTTATCTCACAATTGCGAGTTTACATCTCACAATTCTGACTTTATTTCACAGAATTTCGAGATATAAAACCAGAATTGCGTGAAATAAAGTCAGAATTGCGTGAAATAGTTTTTTACCCCAATATTTTTACCCAAGAATAGTTTATATCTCACAATTCAATTCTGGCACGTTTTTTTTTGTAACACGCAATTGCGACTTTATATCATGCAATTCTGTGAAAAAATTCAGAATTTCAAGCTATATTTCTCACACTTTATTTCACGCAATTTTGACTTAATAACATACAATTGCGACTTTAGGCCTATATCACGCAATTCTGACTTTATAGCTAACCTGCAATTGCCACTTTATATCACGTAATTCTGAGATAAAAAGTCAGAATTGTGAGATTAAAAAATCGCAATTACATGTTTTATTTTTCACTCTGTGGCGGAAACATGCTCCAGTTGTCGTGCAATGCAAGTGATCGTGTCGGCGCCTTATTGCATTGTCTGCTATATATTTAATTCTTATTTATTAAATAAATACAGGCAATTGGTTGATAAAACATTGATAAAAATTAAGATACAATTTATACAAAACGAAAATCTTTAAAAAAAAATCTTTTTACAAAACAAAACTCAAGTGGTCAAAATAATGTTTTACCCACTCCATGTCTCCAGAAATATTGCAGCTTCAGCGCTTATCATTAGCTTGTGAAAGTGTGAAAATAATTTTCAGTAAAGGACAATGTTGCAACAGTCGTTGTTTAGGTACCTTAAACGCGCACGTACAGTCTCTGAGTCATCGCAGCAACAAGGAGATGAAGGAGAGCTGAGATCCACATCACCTCACATCTTCGTCTCTGCCACCCGCTATAGTGCGACTATCGCAGCTAACGCGACCAGCGCCGTTGCTAGGAGGGCGGCAGCGCCTCTGCCTATACTCTTAAATAAATGCAATTCTTAATAAATGCAATTCCAACTATTTCTGAAGTGCTTCTTTTATAAAGAACACCGCTTTTTCTTTTATCGGGAAACGCAGCCCTGCAGGTATGCGTAATGGAGATTCCAAAGCGCTCTTCTCTGGTCAGAACCAAGGAGAGCGATCGCGGATAGGTCCGTCCTGGCTCCTATGCACCGAAACTTTTTAACAATGCAACAAAATATTTAAAGAGCATCAAGCTATTGAAATCTATATTATGTGTAGCCTGATCTATTTATTTATTCACGTGAAAATTCATGACACTAACAACATATTAGCTACATCAGTAGCCCTAAGCTACAGGACATCGTCTTTCAAAACATGAACTGCGCGAAAGAGAGAGAAAAAAAATGTTTATGTGTCATTGTACCCAGCACTTTTGAAAATGCACTTCCGAATGCGTCTCTGTCCCCAGCACATTTCAAACCAAACTGACGCCCGTGCCCCGGTCTCACATGATCGCACTGATGTGAACACTTACCTCTCTCAGTCAAGTAGAATGCAAACTGAGAAATGACCCAATGCAGCCCGGCCGGACTCTTTACAAATATAATGGACTATTCATGTGTTGGTGTTTGTGAATCTACTCGGAGCCTGCAGCTTCAGTCCCGCACCCAGAGACCCGCATTCTCAGACCCCTCGTTTACCGAGACAGCGCCTCCTGCTGTTCTGAAGATCGTATAACACCCTTACCCAAATGCCATTGAAAACAAAAGGATGCAATATTACGGTCTCGTTTTATTTAAAGTTATCCAAATAAATATTTGCGTTCCCTGCTTAATGCATATGCCAAAAAAAAAATCATTGTGTTCTCTGACTAACAAATTACCCAGTAGTTATTTTTTGATTTTTGGATACAATTACAGATTAAACTATCTTCTGAAAAATATTAGCCTATGTGATATTATATTGCTACAATGTTTGTTTTTTATTCTAATTCCAATTTTTCTTTCAGTTTAACCTATAATGGTCTAATTAATTAACATTATACCATGCTAACATTACAAAACCTGTTTTTTGATATTTTGAATGTGAAGCAAAACTCGACAAAACACCAATAATAAACAATTCTGTACTTTATTTAACGATCACCTAAACATCATCTTGCTGTAAACAGGACAAAGCAAAGAAAAAAAGGAAGAAAGAATTGTATTAGTGACTTTACTTTTCGTCTTTTCGTCTTACTTTGGATAAAAGCGTCTGCTAAATGAATAAATGTAAAATGTAGCCTAATGTAAATGCATAAGGTAAAATAATTACTTTCTGGTAGGTAAATGTTCCTTCTTTTTTCATTATTTTTGCAATCGCTCTGTCAAATTCCTCGACTTCACTAAAATAAAAGAGGAATGCCATTGTCAAAAATATTGTGTAATAATAAGTAATATTTTTTTTTTTTGTTGGCAAATGTACTTTTTGATCATTTTATTTCCTGTTTGGAATGCATAACGAGAAATGAAAACCTGCTCATTTTTTTTTTTTTTTTGGTGTTTAGTTTAAAAAACGAAAAATTAGATTTTGGCTTGATTTTTCATTTTTCGTTTGTGGTTTACAAATCGGTTTATGGTTTCGATATTTCATCGCACACGTGGGCGGCGCTGAAACGCCCCTTTCATCTGATTGGTCAAACCGCTCTTCAGTACGAGCTTTTCTTTCTGTCAGGCAGAATAAGAGTCAGCACAAGTGCGGCACTGACAAATGCACTTAATAATGTCTGAAACCACCACCCACTGTTAACTACAATATTTGAAGCAGAAATATCCCAGATAGCAATTACATTTGGCCCGGATCTGTTTTAAGCCGCTTGCCTCAGTTTCTATCTTAGAGACGTTTTCTGATCCGTGCCAGATAGAAGTTTCAGCTTAAACATTCTAACTGCCATCAGTTCAGTATTTATACCATTTTACAGATCTGGCCCAGATCACTTTTCCCATAGGTAACCGAAAGACATTAGCTGTGTCTGACACTGATTTGGTCCAGATCTGCAATATGAATCTGAGCCGATACTGTTTTCACATAGGCTACACTGGTGTGGCCCGAATCTGTGATACATATCTGAGCCGGCTGCATTTAAAAAAGGGCTAAAAACTGCTCTGGCCCATTTCTGCAAAACGGATTTGAGCCAACACTGTTTTGACAGAGACTACCTGATGTGGACCACATCCGAAATACTTTTCTCAAACTGTGTGAAGAACTCCGTGGAATAAACATCTTCAAAACAACATGGTTACCTGTCTGCATATTTTTTTCTACCCAGAGCATGAGATAAATGCACTGTAATTAAGCTGAGCAATATTATCAGTGTTTAAAAACTATACAGCAACATTTTGTGATGCTATATGGTCCGTTACAGGACAGCCGTTTGAGCTCCGTTTTACGACAGCGCCGAGTGAACGTTGGGTCTCGCTTGACTGTCGTCTTGCAGATACGGTCCACATCCGTACTACGGACTTCAACCAGAAGCGCCATAAATAAATAAATAAATAAATAAATAAATAAATATATATATATTAAAAAAAAAATGGGTGCTGCTTGCGGCCACTGCAAATCTCTTTCTATAAGAGTGCTGCGTTCCCGCCTGGCCTTATTTAGTAATGATGGTCAGATGCGCGCTCCCCGCGGATCAGGTCCCGCATCTGCTGAGGCAATGCGGCGGCTTAGATCGTGGGGCTCGCAGAGAGAGCTTTCAGAAGAGATCGGGACTGCCGAGGCACTTTCCCGATCTTCATCTGAAAGCTGCAGATTCCCCTATCCCCCGTTCGGGAGCCCGCCCCGCGGCTTCTCCCGTTCGGGATGTAGACCCGGTGTTGCAGCTGTCTGATTCCGAGGAATTGGACGTGCTCAGCATCGCGGAGGAGAATCTGCACGAAGCGCGCGCACACACACAGACACACACACACACACACACACACACACACACACACACACACACACACACACACACACACACACACACACACACACACACACACACACACACACACACACACAATCTGCTCCCAGCTATGAGATACAGAATCCAGTAGCTCAGATCTCGTGTTTGCCGAGGCAGCATGTAGGTTACGAGTCTACTTTGCAGTTTGCTGTGTGAGTACGAGGCATGAACAGTCAGCTCCTAAGGGTGCTTGCTGTGTTCATTGAGAAAAAACTCGCCGCACACATGCGTTTCGGGTGTCTCAGCCTCGCGCCTGTTGACTTTTTTCTCGAGAGATGAAAGCCATATATCGTCGCTGCCCGATGAAATTCACGTATGTCCAAAACGGTTACTTTTCAGGAAGTGAAAAAAAACACCGTAATTCAAAGCAGTTGAACGTAGCGTTGTCATACTTGGTACGGCATCTTTAAATGTAACCATATAATTGCCAGTGTAATGATATAACATATAACATATGTTATAATATAAAATATAAACATATAACATTTGACCAAAATCGAGTTTAAATGGACATACGTGCATATTTTACAGTAACGGTGGTCGATACGCGTTCTTCCGATCATTAATTAGAATGGCCAAGTCGCGTTTCATATTGACAGATGAATAGGCTACGCTCAGTTTAATAAATAAGCTCAATTTTTTAAATGTCTCTTGCAAACTATGAAGGGACAATGAATCAATACACTCATTGCTGAACCCAGGGCCGGCGCGTCCATATAGGCGAACTAGGCTTGCCTAGAGCGGCACTTTTGTAAGGGCAGCAAAATGTGTGCCAATCGGGAATTCACATAATAGGCTAGGCTATGGTCATATAATCATACATAATCAGAGAGTGACCTTTTTCTTTTCGTTTTGAATTATTTTGTTTAAAGACTTTTCAAGCTTTGTGCATTTGATGTATTTCTCATGTCTGTGTGAGGCATACACTGTTAAGTTGGGATGAGATGCCGCTCCAGTTAACGTGCAATGCAAGTGACCACGCGGGCGCCTCCATGATTATGTTATATTGTCTGCTATATATTTGCTTCTTATTTATTAAATCCACTCCAGGCAATTGGTTGATGAAAAATGGATTAAAATTAAGATACAATTTATACAAAACGAAATTCACTTTAAAGAAAGGTTTTCTACCAAATAAAACTTAATGAAGTGGTCAAAATCATGTCTGACACTCCATGTCTCAAATTGTGCATCCTATTACTCGTGCTGTTCACTTTTCATAAATCAACAAAAATGGAAGAAAAAAAAACATTTTAACAAATATGAAACTAAATGCGCTCATTTAATGGCTACAACAGTACAGACTCTATTTGTACAAATTGCTGCACATTCATTTAATTCTGAATTTTGCACACACAAGTTGAAAGGCTTCAAATCATGTTCACGGATAATTGTGCGTGCATTTATTAATCATTATGATACTAAAACAATAACAAAGTAGGCAATGCTATGTAGCCTACAAAAAAATACAACCATTTCTGTTTTGTTCTTTTAAACAAAAAAAACAAGCTGCACCCTTTTTTTTTACATTTCATCTTTCATTCCGAAATTAACGAAAAAGTACACCGACCCAACATGTATTAGCCTTTTTACCCGTTAGCAATCTCAATTAATCTCGTTTTTAATTTAACTTAATTTCGTTTTTCTTTATTTTAAATTTTGTTTTTCTTTATTTAAATTTCGTTTTTTATTCAATTTTCATTTTTTTCTTTATTTAAATTTCATTTTTCTTTATTTAAATTTCATTTTTCTTTATTTAAATTTAGTTTTTTCTTTATTTAAATTTAATTTTTCTTTATTTAAATTTAGTTTTTTCTTTATTTAAATCTACCCTTTACTGTGTCAGTAATTTATTAGTCAGAAAAATATTAGACTACCTTAAAAGTAGGCTATTGTTAACAGACCCGTGTGTAACCCTTTTTAGGGGTTTCGTAAGTATACTTGACGACTAATTTTATTAGCTATGGATCAAACTGGGCCAATATCAGATTTCTAGGTACGACTACGGAGCCTGAAACGATTTACAACAGAGGTAAAGATCAAGAGATGTATTGTACAAGTTAATGACAGTTATTTCCCTGCCTACCTAAGCCGGCTCCCTGAGTGCACATTCGCACACTGAACCCCAAAATAAACTATTTCAAACAAAAGAAAGAGTCTGTGAAAGTGTTTGGTGTTTGTGTGTGTTCCTCAAAGTATGTATGGTCGTTTCACTACCCGGGTAGGTTTATATGTTCTTATCTGTATGTAAAGAAGGCACAGGATGAAGATGGTTCCGCAGATGCCACGGCTGGCCACGCCAGGCTCTCGGTCCGCTCAATGGTTTCTTTGGTTGGCTCGCCACTGACCGTAGGTCAGATTAGGATGACTCATTCCTCTCTAAAAAACCAATCGGAGATATCTTTAGGAGATCGCAAAGTTGTGCGATTTATCTTTTTCTCTCACAGCTTTCAACCAGTCGATGCGTTCGGACAATGTCTTCAACGGAAGAAAGGTGCGTTTTTTTCCAAAACTCCCTGGAGTGTACGCCCCACCCCCTCGTGAATTAGAGGGTTTGCACTTCAGTAACAGTGTGTGGGTTACACGTGCGTTAACATCTCCACAATAAACAGTGACAATTACTTCCTCTAGACCATTTACCGGTAAATAACAGTTGTGAATATATTGCGAATATATAATAAACTTGAACAGTGTTGTCAAAAACAAACATTTGCTTATACTTTACCTCACAGAGTTATTCGGCTATACAATCCTGAGCTTCCAGAGACGCTTAGACCTGCGAGATGCCTCCACAGGGCGGGAGATACGCGGCGTGATTGACAGCTTTGACACCAAATGGATATACGTGAAAATCAGATGACATGATTTCACAACTTTTCATTGGTCATTTAGACATCTGAAGCATACTGTATACGGAAATGAACCTGGACGTTCTATCCGTCGAAAAATCTCAAAATCGGCAAAATGGACATACGCGGTTTTCATCAGACAGCAACGATATATTGTGTACTACTCGGATCTCGCGTTTGCCGAGGCAGCGCTTAGATTTCGAGTGTACTTTGCAGTAAGATTCTGTGGCTGGGATCTCGCGTCTGCCGAGGCAGCGCATAGTAGAGGCCTGCATTTCAGCCCGAGCCCGACGGGCCCCGACTTATTTACGCTCCTAGGGCCGGGCTTCGGGCCAATTTTCACGTCATAGTTCACACGCGGGCCGGGCCGGGCCGGGTTTTAGGCTTATCTTTTTTATAGCATATTTTAGACATTAATTAAAATAAATATGAGAAGATGACGATTGAAATGCAAACATAGAAAGACGTTTTATAACCTATCACACTGACTGACATATGACTGACATGACAGTCTGCTCACGCTCACGCACACACACACACACACACACATACACGCACGCGCACAGGTTTCCCGGCGGCGCGATCTGAGATTCGCGCGACCGGCTCGTTCTGTGTTTAGAGTCCCGGTAGCGAGCGTGACTTCAGCGCAGCTGGAAAAAGTACGACTGGATTAAAACCTTCCACTGTGGATGCTGTGCTTTTTCTTCACGATGCTCTGAGACTGTTCTTAGCCATGTTAGGAGGCTGTTTTTTGTTTGATTGGACTTCATTTTCATGAGTCTGTTGGAAACAAGGATGTAAGGTGGAAATAAGAATGGCCATGTTCTGTAGTGAAGACTTGATTTTTGAGGTAAGATAACCTGCATGGTTGTTTTTAATGTAATTTATGTTGATTTTTTTAGATTGCGTTCTCTGTATTGTAGCCTATTGTATACACTCATTTAGTTTGCGAGCGGTGTTGCTCTGAGCAGCAGAGCAGTTTGCCTCAGCTTTTCAAAAATGACAAAAAACGTTTAAACAAACGTTTAAACTAACGTTAACTGTCTGTGTGATATGCTTAAGTTGTTTTATATCTATGGATTTTATTGTAGCCATGTAAAGTGTTGATTTGAGAGGCTATAAATCAATGGATCAAACATGTTTAACTCGCTGTCGGCTACTTGGTCGTCATAAAAATAAAAAACATTTCTTTTTTCTTAATTAACTTTATAAAGAAATGAAAATAAACTTACCGGTAAATACTTTGCCATTGAAAACGAAACATATCTGGTTTACTGACTGCAACAGGGCAGGCTGTGTATTATCCCTTTTTTTTTTTTTTTTTTATAAACGGGCTCGGGTCGGACTCGGGCTGATCATTCTGATGAGCTGTCGGACACGGGCCGGGCTAGGGCCTGAGCGTCTCGGGCCAGGGCCGGGCTAGGGCCTAGATTTGAGGCCCGTGCAGGGCTCTAGCGCGTAGGTTTAATGTTGCCTTGCAGTTGCAATACAGAATCCAGTAGCTCAGATCTCGTGTTTGCCGAGGCAGCATGTAGGTTACGAGTCTACTTTGCAGTTTGCTGTGTGAGTACGAGGCATGAACAGTCAGCTCCTGAGGGTGCTTGCTGTGTTCATTGAGAAAAAACTCGCCGCACACGTGCGTTTCGGGTGTCTCAGCCTCGCGCCTGTTGACTTTCTTCTCGAGAGATGAAAGCCAAATATATTGTACTACTCGGATCTCGCGTTTGTTAAGGCAGCGCGTTATTCGCGTATTCTGGTGTTTATGGCTGCATTTATTTCCTACAACCTACCATTCAGACCGTGTTTCACTTATCCAGTGTTATGGCTGCATTTAATTCCGAGGAGTTAAAGTAATTAAATATTAATTCAGCCTACCATCTGAAGGAGAGTATCGCTTCTAGAGGTCCCCCTCAAAAAAAAAAAAAAAAATCTGAGCTTGGGCCTTTAGGCGGTGCTCTTACCCAGAGCCTCCTGAGAAGACGGATCTGAGGACCGTCCTTCAGTCCAGGAAGGCTAAGGGAAAGAGGTCCTAACTTTTACAAGACCTCCAAGGGCCCGCCCTGAGACACAGCGATTGCGGTCCCCTCTCTCGCTGGGCCCTCGGGAAGCTGGCATCAGTATCCCGCCGTCTCTGGCGTTTCGGGACACGCTAGCTTCCAGCGAGCACACACTGGTCTGTCTGCCCCAAAGGCTTGCAGTCAGTCAGTGTTCAGGTTCGCACACTGTGACTCGTTGTCGGTCTTCCCCTGCCGGTCCTCCGCTTCAGGGTGCCGTCAAGGACTCGCACAAAACACCGGACACCAGCCCCGAAGTGCTGGTTCCCTTGGCGAATTTTGCAGAGGCATGGCAAAACCTAGCGAATATTTCTCCATGGGTCCTGTGCACTGTAGAAATCGGGTACAGACTGCAGTTCCGGGTCCGCCCACCGAGGTAAGTATCAACGGGGTGGTCTGGACTGCAGTAGACCCACAGCAGGGTCAAGTGTTAGAACAGGAAGTTCACTCGCTGCTGGAAAAAGGGGCCATAGAGCATGTTCCCCCACCAGTCAGGGAGTTCGGGTTCTACAGCCGGTACTTCATAGTTCCTAAGAAGGATGGAGGCTTGCGTCCAATTTTAGATCTGAGGCATCTGAATCGGTCTCTGAGGAGGTTCAGGTTCAAGATGCTCACTATTCCCATCATCGTGAGTCAAATTCAATCTGAGGATTGGTTTGTCACGATAGATCTAAAAGACGCCTATCCACATCTTCATCCTTCCATCTCACAGGAAGTTCCTGAGGTTTGCTTTCGGGGGCGAAGCTTACCAATATCGGGTTCTTCCGTTCGGCCTAGCACTCTCCCCTCGCACTTTTACCAAGTGTATGGATACGGCATTTTTGGCTTTCGGACGGACATACACTTTCAGTAAGGATTCTACGCACAGTTTTATAAATGACACCCCTGGTCTGTATTCTTAATGGTGGGGGTGTTACGTCCATCGACATATTCAATCAGTTATTTATCTAGTGTTACGTCCAAGGACGTATTCATTCATTTATTTATTTGTTTATATTATTATATGTATTTTTTCTCTGATCCTTTTTGATTTACTTTGTTTCTGAAAGTGTGGGCATGGTTATCTGCCCTGTGTTTGTGTTTGCTTGCTGTCTCCCATTCTCTCTCTCTACTCGCTCTCAGGCTTAATCATCAGCACCTGTCCCTCGTTTGTGAGTGTGCTTGAGGCCCCGTTTACACAGATAGTTCCCTGCGGTTTGGCCTCTCATTTACACGAAAACCTCGTTTTTATCACAGAAAACGATTATTTCTAAAAACTCCGGTCAAAGTGGAGATTTCTGAAAACGCCGGTTATGTGTTGTCGTGTCAACTGGGAGAAACGGGGTTTTAGGTTCTCTCGTGTCGATTCCGAGGATTCTGATTGGCTTTGCATGGCTTTATCCTTCTCCCTACACTGCCGCCCATAGGTTTGGCATAGTTATGATGACGCTTGCGGCGTATTTATGCGGGTGTGTGCTCGATGTTATTATTGAAAACGGAGGGGGAAATATTAGTTTCTCTAAATACCGGCTGTGTAAACGTGGCCTGAGACGGAGAGTATAAGGATGCAGTCCAGCGTTTGCAGAGGAAGACGCATTTCTCCCCTGCTCCAGATTGAACGCTGTAGCTTACCTTTTCTGCTGTTGTTACCTATAGACTGCAGTTGGGAGTTAGCAGTGGCTAACTCAGTTTAGCAGTAACCTGTTGTAAGAGATCTTGTTCTCAATGCACCTAAAAACTAAGCAGAAGCAATTGTGTCTTTGATTTCCTATTTACTAATTACTGTTGTAAGGGAAGCTGTAGGGGGTGAGTGCCTTTTTTGTTGTAAACTGTTTTGACCCTGTTTTTGTATAGCAAGGAAGTTGAGGGAAGTTTTGTGTTGTTTATTTATTTTTGTTTAACCCTTCGTAGGTTAGTTAGGACTCCTCCCAAACTTAGTTAGTGGGCTGTTTTGTTTGTTATTGTAGGCCTTGCTCTCCCCTGAGCCAATGCTCCCTAAAATCATCTGATCTGTTCCTTATTTTCTCTTTTTGTTGTAAATAAAACCCTTTCTTTGATATAAATATCATCTGGACTTGTCTTCACTCTGGGACAGAGGATTGAAGTGTGTTCTCGCTTTTATTTTGTTTTATTTTCTTGGTTACCTCCCCTCGCGACCCCTAGACGGTGAGGGGAACGTAACACTGCTGCTAGAGTTCTTACTAGGTCAAGAAAATATGATCATATAACACCAATTTTATCATCTCTACACTGGTTACCTATTAAGTTGCGTATCAATTACAAAGTATTACTACTGACCTATAAAGCCCTAAATGGTTTAGCTCCTGTGTATTTAACAGACCTTCTATCGCCCTACAATCCATCGCGCTCTTTAAGATCACTAAATTCGAGGCTTCTGGTCATTCCTAGGATATCTAAGTCTACTAAAGGAGGGAGGGCGTTCTCACATTTAGCTCCTAAACTCTGGAAAAGCCTTCCTGATATTGTTCGAGACTCAAGACTCGCTGTCCCAGTTTAAAACTAGATTAAAGACGCATCTCTTTAACCAAGCATTCACTTAATGCTTACCTTTTATACTACTTCTGAATCAGTTCGAATGCATTAATATTATGAACATCAGCTATGCTAATTATTTCCCATCTGTCTTTCTGCTGTTATCAATGTGTATTGTGAAAAGCGCTATACAAATAAATTTTAATTGAATTGAAATGGGTAGTGATCAAGAGGAATCTGTATTTATTCTTTTTTTTTCTTTGATCTGAACTGACAAATTACTAGTGTTGGGCAGTAACACAGTTACTTTTGACAGTAACTCATACTGTAATGCATTACTTTTTAAAATAAATTAACTCCGTTATCGTTACCATATGGTGCGTTGTCCGTTACTTTTTTTAATTAATTAATTTTGGCTGAAGTGTAGGCTACAGCCTAACCTGTTTACAGCAGCGACTAGAGATGCACCGATTGATCGGCTGGTGCCCGGAAATGGACGATTTTCACGTGATCGGCCATGACCGGCGACCGATTGTAATCGACCGATTTTATGCCGGTCAAATGCACTCAGGTGCCGTATGATTAAAATCGCGCAACATCAGCATCACATGTGCACACGGGACACGAGGAAACCTCGTGAATTACGGCTGTTTCACACACCAAGCGTGAGCAGCGGGGTTTTTTTTCTTCGGCATGCCTGCCCTTGCTCTGCATGGGATCACCGGTGATCCCAACTTTTATTGTTTACATTTATCTTGTGTTTACAATATCATTTTGGCAAGTAATAAGGTTAACCAATACATTGTTTGAAAGATACGACACTGTATATTCGTCTCGTTATAAGCATTATACAATCAAGATAACTTTGCAACCGTTTTTTGTAATTCTGTATCAACATAAACAATAAGATACAACTATGAAGAGAGGGGGGGTCTTTACCTTTTTTGTGTTGTGGAAATGTAATGCTTGGCAGAATAATGATGACATCGATCTTTTTACCTTGGGAAGAGTCCAGTATATGATCACCATGGTAAAAATGTGTCCAAAAATATGCAAACTGTTAAAAATATCCATAGAATGTATATTGTTTACATCCTGAAATTTGCTAATCACGAGGGCGTTGTCCTGTTTATTCGACGAACTCTCCACATCTAGCGCATTATTCAATGAAACATAACATATCAGTGTATTTAGTGGAGTGTCTGGAAATGAATGAGGTCGGCCCAGAAGATGTTCAATGAAAACTGGCCATGTAATTTTAGAAAGTATTGAAGGATGACAGGCGGTTTTGGTGACGTATGATCATGCATAATGATAATATATGTGGTAAAAAATAAACCAATAGCAATGGGAAACGTTTGTGTTGTCATCCAGTGTGAAGCCTATGCCATAACGAATACGCCAATGTGCAGATTTGCATAATCTCGCGTTTATAACAGTGTTCCTTTGTCTGCGCAACCATTTGCTTCCTGGAAATTTGCGCACACGTGATTGTCGTGACGCAGAGAGGTCACCTGCTCTCTCGCTCACTCGATGCAGTCGCTCTGTTTGCATTCGCCGCTCTGTTTGCATTCGCCTGCTTCAATGCGTTCACGTCGGGGACGGAAGTTATTTTCTCCTGCTGCTGCATTGGAATAACTTCGCGAATCAGTTATGAAGAAACCGTGTAATATTCAGAAGAGAGGGCTGTATCCAGCGTCGACTCCGGAGAAGAGGATATGTGTTTGGAAGGTCGCGATCCAGTTTTAGATCGGTAAGTGTCTAAACATTTTAGTGAGTTTGTGTTACATTGCTTTCTGTTTTTGATTTTCTGCACTATTGCGGCTTATAAGTACATTGAAATGCAGTGAAATTGTTATTCAAGCGCTGAATTAGAAGAAACCATGTACAACATTACTTTGTAACGTTAGCTATAGGCTATTATTTTGTATGTAGAACGCAAGACGAAGTTCAAACAAAAAAATTCATAGAAGAAAATGTAATTATATGTGTGTAAGGTAACTAGTTGTGTTAGGCGTGTTTCTAATCACTTTTGTGTAATTCAACAGTGACGAAACTTCAGAGGATGAGAGCTAGGGTACCAGAGGCCTCTGGACAACATGCGTCCGTGCAGCCTCCGTGTGTCTGCTACATCTCCAGCTGCCTCCAGAAGTTCAAGAGGAAAGAGGCAGCCCAGCACTGTGTGGTAAGCAAATAATGTGAAGCAAGTAAAGTAATGTTTAGTGAGAGAGAAAAAATAGCATTTTAGGGCATTATTATTGTCTGATCACAGTCTTCATTATTAGCTGGTAGTGTAAATATGCAGGGTATGGACTCAGATTGTTGTAGCCTATGTGAATGATCATTTGAATATAAAATCTGTAAGCTGTTAGTGTAAATGTGCAATCAGGGCAACAATAGAGGGGCTATGAATGTAGATTGTTGTATGTGAATGATCGTTTGAATATAAAATCTGTAAACTGTTAGTGTAAATGTGCAATCAGGGCAACAATAGAGGGGGTATGGATGTAGATTGCTCTATGTGAATGATTCTTTGAATATAAAATCTTTAAGCTGGTACTGTTAATGGGCAACAATAGAGTGGCTATGGAGGTGAATTTTCTGTATGTGAATCATCCTTACAGATTTTATTTTCAAAGCTGGTAGTGCAAATTAGCAGTCAGGGCAACAATAGAGTGGGTGTAGAGGAAGATTGCTGTATGTGAATGATTGTTTGAATTTCTGATATGAAAAGGCATTATGAACGAGCGTATGGGACACTCAAAGGGTTCGGTTAAGCACTAGTAGAAATGATCTTAGAAGTTTCCGGTTAGAGAAACTGGAGCAAGAGAGAGAGGGTCCCAGCAGAAGGTTTATTCGGATTATTTCTGCATGTATGAAGTATTACAGGTACATGTGCGGTCTACAATGAACAGAGAAAACAAAAATACTATATCAACTTGCTAGTATAAACAGTATTACAAATGGCATAAAGAATATTCACTATATAAACAGAAGTAATAGTAAATCAGGTTATCAAATGTTAAATATAAAGTAATATTTGTAAACCTTAAGTTGGCATTACTTTGGCAAAATCAAGTATCTAGTATCTAAATATATTGCATAAATAATTTAGCTTACATATCTGAATTATACCGCAGAACATAAACAACTAAAAGTATTAGAATAGTCTCAATCTGACTTTACATGGATTTGAGTAACGTGCAATTCACACTGAAATATAATTATTCAAATTACTATTTAAACTAATACAGTTCACAGATGACAATAACTGAATCCACAGAATATTAAAGTTCGAACAGCATATAATGTAAAACAGATAACTTACTTCTTAATCAATCACTCACAGGAACAACAAACATGCATCCGTCCACTTTGTGTAAGAAGCAGTCAGTCTCTCAACCTATGTATATGGACTGCCCTCTTATGCTAGTTCAGACATGCCCTGACTTGTCCATGCCCGTGCAAGCACCAACAAAGTCACATACATAAATATACCTCTAGGGGGCATTGTTGGGCTTTTGTACATAGCCGCCCCAAAATGTTGCTCGCAACATTTGAACCTGGTAGAAAGCCCATCCTAAGTGGCAGGATTGGTGTTGTCATCATCCATGAGTTTGGGAAGTGGAATTAAACGAGCCACAGGTCTAACATAAGTCCGATCTTGAACCTGAACTGCAACTGTCCTTATATGTCCATCAGGTCCAGGGAAGGTACGGGTCACCTTGCCCACTGGCCAGAGGGCTCGTGGAAGTTGTGGGTCAATGATGAGTACTACCTGGTCAACCCTGAGCTGATCAGTATCCTTTAACCATTTTTCTCTTTCCTGGAGACTTGGCATATAGTGACTAATAAATCTAGCCCAGAATTGGTCTGCAAGTATTTGGCTGTGCCTCCATCTCCTGGTTCCCAGAAGATTGCTGGAGTCATACATTACTTGTGGGAGAGAGGAGTCATGGCGACCCATGAGCAGAATGCTGGGTGTGATTGGGTCTGGGTCTGCGATATCTGATGATACGTAGCCTAATGGCTTGGCATTCATGATGCCCTCCACCTCAATCAGAACAGTGCGGAGGACGGTTTCAGGGACTGTCTGTTCCTTTAGAATTACTTTCAGGGCTTGTTTCACTGATTTGACTTCTCTCTCCCATATACCACCAAAATGCGGAGCACTGGGAGGATTAAATCTGTAGGAGATTTTCTGTTCGGCTAATTGCTCCTTTAATCGGGGTGCCATAGCGTCATATGCTTCTTTAATTTCTCTGTTCCCTCCAACAAAGTTGGTGCCATTATCAGAGAAGAGCTCGAAGGGCTTGCCTCTTCTAGCGATAAATCGCCGTAGAGACATCAAGAAGGCATCAGTGTCGAGACTCTCAAGTAGATCCAGATGGAGGCATCGGGTGGTCATACATTTGAAGACTATCCCCCATCTCTTTTCAGTTCGTCGTCCTATTTTTACTGTGAATGGGCCAAAACAGTCCATTCCAGTGGAATAGAAGGGGGGCTTGTGAAGCCTAAGACGAGCTGATGGGAGATCTGCCATCTTGGGGATGCTAGGCTGGGCACGCCACTTTTGACATTCAATACAGCTGAGTTGGTGTTTCCTGATGGCTGCTCTGCCTCTCAAAATCCAATAGTGACGTCTGAGCTCTGCAAGGACTCTTTCTGGCCCAGGATGAAGGAGATTGGCATCATATTCCTTGATAAGGAGTTTTGTTATTTGCTGATTAGGATTGAGAACTATGGGATGGAGGGCATTCATGTCTATCTGTTCAGCGTGACGCAGTCTCCCTCCAACCCTAATTAGTCCAGCATCTTTATCATACTCGGGAGACAAAGACATTAGCCGGCTATTAGATGGTAAGGGTCGATTTGATGAGAGAGCCTTAACCTCCTCTGGAAATGAATCTCTTTGGGATTGTTGGAGAAGGAGCCTTTCGGCAGTAACATAATCCTCAGCTACGTCTGCTTGCAATGTGGAAGATTGAGCCGCCCCGTGTTGGTACGCCACTGTGGCCTTTACCAAGTCTTTCCAGGTGTTATACTGCATTGCGTCTGGGAGACTAGAATCAGGCAGAGCAGAGCAGAGTGTGCCTATGTGCAGGCAGAGTGCTGACTTCTTCAATTCGGTATCTGGTTCAGGGTCAGCAACTAGCATGATTGGCCAGAATGCTTCTGATTGATACAAGAAGTCAGGTCCCTTAGCCCAACGGTATGATTGTGTCAACTCCTTTAAAGACTTGCCACGGGTAATGTCATCCGCTGGGTTATTGCCAGAATCCACATACCTCCAAGAATTAACATCTGTGAGGGACTGAATTTCAGCAACTCGAGTTCCCACAAAGACCTTATACCTGCAGGAGTCAGCCAGCAGCCAGCGAAGGACAGTGGTGGAACCTGACCAGAGAATGACTTGCCTGATGGTTACTGTGAGTTCTGTTTGGAGAACTTTAGATACTTGTGCTCCAGTAAGTGCTGCACTCAACTCAAGTCGTGGCATTGACATTTGTTTCCTGGGGGCTACACGTGAACGGGCCAGCACAAATGAAATGTGTACATGACCATCTTTGTCTTCTGTGCGCATATATGATACTGAGCCGTATGCTCTCTCTGAGGCATCACAGAAAATGTGTAGGTCTCTGGTGAATGTTTCATCATGTACTTGAAATGGAGTGTAGCATCTGGGAATCTCTTGTTGCTCCAAGTCAGGTAGTTCCTGTACCCAGGTTTGCCATCTATTTCGTAAGCTGTCAGACTCAATAAGGTCATCCCATCCCACATGAATTTTCCACAGATCCTGAATGAGTATCTTGGCTTGGGTGGTGAATGGAACAAGGTACCCGAGAGGGTCATACTGCGACGCCAATACCTTGTAGATATTTCTCAAGGTAGGTTTGAGACATTCCACTTGGCGAGGCTTGTATCCTAAGGAATCACTAAGACAGTTCCATCGCAATCCAAGTGTGCCCTCTAAAAGATCTGAACTCTTCTGGGATAACCATAGTTCACTACTTTGTGACCTTGCTTCTGATGGAAGGTGTTCAATGACTTCTGGTTTGTTGCTGGCCCATTGGCGGAGATCAAACCCTCCAGTAAGCAGCAATTGCCGTAGGCCATCTACAAGGGCTCTAGCCTTTTCTGTTGATTCCATACTTTGAAGACAATTGTCTACATAGAATGACTGGGTAACTGATTCTACGAGACTGGGATCAGTTTCGCCGTTGTCATGGGCTATTCGTTGCAGTGCATATATAGCACAACAAGGACTGCACGTTGTGCCAAAAGGTAGGACTTGCCACTCATATATCTTTGGCTGCTCAGTTTTTTGCATGTTTCTCCAAAGGAAGCGCAGGATCACCTTGTCATCTGGCATTAGGCGAACTTGGTGAAACATACCTTTCACATCTCCACTCACAGCCACAGTGTGTTGTCTGAACCGAAGCAGAACTCCAAGCAAAGATGGACCAAGTATGGGACCAGGAATGAGGAGCTCATTCAATGATTGACCCTGATACGGGAAAGAACAGTTAAACACAATCCTGTTTTTGCCATTGTGATTCACCATATGGTGTGGAATGTACCAGGATTCAGTGGACTTCTCAGCTTCCTGAGTGGAGATTTCTGCCACGTAGCCAGCTTGCTCTAGTTTGTTCATCTCAGTGCAGTATGCTTCAGAGAGGTTTGGGTCTTTGGCGAGTCTCCGTTCAGTGCTGCGAAGGCTTGCCAGCACTGCTTCCTTTGGGGCTTTAAGAGTGACAGCATTTGGTCGTCTGAGCAAAGGAGTGGCATATCTTAGAAAGCCGTCTACCTCTATCCTAGAAGTGTATGTTTGGAGTACTGTCAGAGCATGCTGATCCTGTTTAGAACGAGTGGCTGCTGTTTCATTAATGTAGGGCAGGGTGTCAATCTGCCAGAGACGCTCAACGTTCTTGAGTAACTCAGCATTCTGAACATCTATAGAGATGTTCAGACATTGTTGATCACAGGGAGCAGTTTGGCTGTACCCCACAGGGCCTTGAAGAGTCCAACCAAGTCTTGTGTGAACAGCTATTGGTGCATTAGGAGGTCCCATTCGTATTGGTTGGACTGGTACAAGTAGGTGCGGCATGTCCGAGCCAATGAGTAGCAAGGGTTGTGCTCGCTCAATCTGTGGCAATGGTAAGGACCGGATATGGGCATATTTGTGTTGAAGAGCAGCTACTGGATAAGAGTGTTCCGACAGTCTCAGATTCGCTGCAGTGAAGGCATGATTAATCTGAAACTTCTTAGTTGGTCTGTTTAGAGGTGATACAGAGAGAGAAACAGATGCTCCATTTAATTGATGTACATCCTGACGTATTGTACGTAATGTGAGAGTTTCAGGCACTGTGGTGAGGTTTAACTGTTCCACGGCTTGTGGAAGTACAATGCTACGCTCAGAGCCATCGTCTAACACTGCATATGTCTCCATGGCTTTATCTCCGTTATGAAGTAGGAGCTTAACTACCTTAAGCATCACCTTTGGAGATCGGTTCGGACGATCTAAGTATACCTGGGAATTGGGAACATTGACCAGAAGAACACTCTTTTGTGTCTGGAGTACGGCTTCATGGAGAATGGTTAGGTGCAGCTCTTTGCAGGTCTTGCACCCTCGCTTCAGAGTGCAGTTGTCGGAAGTATGTGTCCTTCCACATTTCCAACAACGCTTTCCATCCATTATCCACTTCAGTATTTGCTCCGTGGTTAGTAGCTTAAATTTAGAGCAAGAGTTCAGGAAATGGTCCTTATTGTTGCAATATGGACAGTACGGTTGAAACTTTGGCGTCTTGATTTCTGCTTGTCCTTGAACAGATGAGGTACTGTTAGTGGAGTAAAGGATTGAGGTGGATCTGTCCTTAGGACGATAAGGTGTGCGTGGATCCTTCTTAGTGGTCCTGGTTACCTCACTTTGATAAAGCGCTGCTGCTCTGTTTGAAATGCGCTTAGCCTGAGACTTTAGCTGTAGCCATGCAGAGAAATCAGATAGGGTGTAGGTGCGGTCTGTTCCAGTCTGGAGAATACCATGGCTAAAGCAGTACTCCACAAAACTGTCACGGTATGATGGTGGCATTTTGCTCAGTAGGCGATCAACATGAGATCCACATCTTAACTCATAGCCATTCGGGCCTTCTAGAGTCCTGAGCATCCCTACAAATGAATGGATGGATAAGGCGAAGTCGTCAAAAGCTTCAGCATCTCCAAACTTTACAGCAGGAGCATTCAGTATGGCACCTAGCTCACACTGCACTAGTTGGCGTGGTTGCCCATATTTATCTTGCAGTGCTTGTAATGCAGTTGTGTATGGCCGGGGATCGTGCATGTATGCCTTTGCAAGCTGGAGAGCACTGGGAAGCTTTAAGTGACCTAGAAGCACTTGATACTTGTACTGTTCACTTAAGTGTTGTTGGTTGTTCATTAGATTGTCCAGTGCCATTTTGAGCAGTGCAAAGTCACTTTCACGTCCAGATTCAAAGGTCGGTATGACAGGTTTTGGGACACCATAGGCAGAAGCAGCTAACATCTCTATTCCTGGTGGCTGGGCTTGAGGGATATACATTGATGTCTGAGCTGGTAGGACATGAGATGGAAATGGATGAGCAGCTGGGAATCCCATTTGAGTGTGAGGATACAGTACTTGGTATGATTGAGGATGTACTGAAGCCCCTAAGGCTACAGGGTCCGGAGGTGAAGCTATAGAGGGAGGCACACTGACAGCCGGTATCTGATGGTGGGTTACAGTGGTGACAGGAGGTGTTGGCTGCACTGTAACTGTAGCTGGGTAAACAGGTGCAGGAAAAGTGATAGCAGTTCTAGACTCTGAAGTGGGCTGAGCTGCTGCAAGAGGGGGTGATGACCATGTCACTACATTAGGATGGCGCACTTTAGGAGCAAAGTCTGGAGGATTAATGGAAGCTTCAGTTGCTAAGGCTGTGGTTGGTAACACATATGGTGCTGTAGGAGGCAATACTGATGCCTCGGATGTAAGAAAGACAGGTTGTGGCGTGGAATGTCCCTGCATTTCCTGGTCAGATGATATGAAAATATCACTAGTAGCAGCTCTCTGTTCAGGTAGGCTTGCTTCCGGTAAGTTACTGGTAATGCTATCATGGGTTTCCTGTTTAAGGAGTGAGGTGACTAACTTGGCAACCTCAAGCTCATTTTGTACTTTCTTGAGACGCCGTCGTGTAGCGATTTGTTTAGCCAAGGCTTCTCTGGCTTTGAGTGCTTCTCTGGCTTGGTCATCAAGTCTCTGACATTCTTCATCTGCTGTAGTGTCCTCTACGATCTGGCGTTGTAGTTCCTCTAGTTCAAGAGCCTTTAATCTCTCCTCTAGTAATGCAGCTTGGACGTCAGACAGTGCATGTCTTGGAGATCTACTTGATGCACTGTGGCGTGACCTGGATGTAGTGTTGGATGCTGTACCAGAGGATATGGACTTAGAAGAATGTCTAGATTGTCTCTGTGAAATGGCGTCAGCTGGGGGTGGAGCTGAGTGCAGGTGTGCAGGAAGCTGGACTTCATAATCTTCAAGATAGGCTGGGAGATGTCACTCTCTTTGTGTGCGGGGTCGGACCGCAGGATCGGCTGTGCTGGCAGCATCAGGATTCATTTCTACTGAAGTGATCCGGCTCGAAGGACCATGAACGAGCGTATGGGACACTCAAAGGGTTCGGTTAAGCACTAGTAGAAATGATCTTAGAAGTTTCCGGTTAGAGAAACTGGAGCAAGAGAGAGAGGGTCCCAGCAGAAGGTTTATTCGGATTATTTCTGCATGTATGAAGTATTACAGGTACATGTGCGGTCTACAATGAACAGAGAAAACAAAAATACTATATCAACTTGCTAGTATAAACAGTATTACAAATGGCATAAAGAATATTCACTATATAAACAGAAGTAATAGTAAATCAGGTTATCAAATGTTAAATATAAAGTAATATTTGTAAACCTTAAGTTGGCATTACTTTGGCAAAATCAAGTATCTAGTATCTAAATATATTGCATAAATAATTTAGCTTACATATCTGAATTATACCGCAGAACATAAACAACTAAAAGTATTAGAATAGTCTTAATCTGACTTTACATGGATTTGAGTAACGTGCAATTCACACTGAAATATAATTATTCAAATTACTATTTAAACTAATACAGTTCACAGATGACAGTAACTGAATCCACAGAATATTAAAGTTCGAACAGCATATAATGTAAAACAGATAACTTACTTCTTAATCAATCACTCACAGGAACAACAAACATGCATCCGTCCACTTTGTGTAAGAAGCAGTCAGTCTCTCAACCTATGTATATGGACTGCCCTCTTATGCTAGTTCAGACATGCCCTGACTTGTCCATGCCCGTGCAAGCACCAACAAAGTCACATACATAAATATACCTCTAGGGGGCATTGTTGGGCTTTTGTACACATTAATATGCATGTATTCATGTGTAAGATAATCAGTTATGTTAAGTATATTTCTAATACTTTTTGTGTATTTTAACAGTGAGACAACTTCAGATGATGACTGGGAACCAGAGGGCTCTGGACAACATGTAAAGCATCCATGTGTGGCTGCAACATCTTCAGCTGCCTCCAGAAGTTCAAGAGGAAATAATGGAAGAAAGAGACGAGCTGGCAGGACATCCCACCAAAAGCAAGGTTTTTGACCCTCCTTCTCGTACTTTTTGTGGGTGTCACAGTCCTGTGCACATCACCAACGGCAGCAGGGCAGGTAGACACATATGTAAGGTGTGCCACCGGGATTCTCCTGTGAAGTGTCACAACTGTGATGCAGCTTTCTGCTACCTCCCTAAGTATCATGCACAAAACAACCTCCTAGTGTGACTTCATATTTAGTCCAAAGAATGATAGCAATTTTGCATTAGGGACTGTGAGAGTATATGTATCGGGTGGACGAGTGGGCTTGACAAACCTGTGGTAAAACTCTCCTCTATGTGTGCTGAACACCGGGTGAACTAACTACCGGCTAATTGACAAACCATCAACAGAACAGCACTGCCAAACTGTGCAATACTTTGTAAGTAGTACATTTGTTTATTTATGTATTCATTTTTTTTGAGAAATGTTATCACTGTGTTGATTGCTAATAACTAAGAAACTATAGTTTGTAACTATATACAGATGTATAAATTAATAAAACGTTTTTTTTTGTGCTAAATAATCTGTCATTCTTTAAACAACCATTAAATTATTGGTAGTAAACAAAGACTTTGTTATATATACTTTTTATAAGCAAGTGCCAAGTGTCACTTTATGGTCCTTTTGGAGCCTTTCCAAAAATGCACATAAATGCATTTTTATAAACTATTAGGATGTAAACAATACACCAGAGACAGTATACAAGTTATGCTTTGTCATATTATAATAAGAAAATATATTGAAAGGATCAAAAAAACATGTTATAGATCATGGTAAAAGTTGGTTACCAAGTGGCCCTTTGGAGTCTCCAAGTGGCCTTTTTGGGTAGGTGCCTAGACATGCGCTGAAATAAATGCTTGTAAAAAAATCATTTTTGCTTGTAAGAACTTCAAATTTGAAACCTACATTGTTAAGAACTATGGCTTTAGATTGCTTGTGTTTCCAGGCCCGTACATATTTGCCTTAAGCAATTTTCTTTTTCATAAAAATTTATTATACAAAAAAATATTTTTTTCCATTGTTTTTGAGCTTCTTTATCTTTCTATTAGTAATTGCTAGAGCAATTCTTAGTATTTCATAGTAAACTGTCAAGTGTCAGCTTTTAAATGATACCTTGGTTTTGTGTGTAGCCAGAAGGACTCATTAGCAACAACCATTTTATTATGGGTATGTCATTTTGCACTTGATTGTCAAAAATTGGGGCGACAGGTAAGGGGTTAATCAATGAGCGCATTCACACCGGGAGCGGGAGCAGCGCGTGAGCGTCGAGCTGCGCGTCAGCAGAAGAGAAGCGCGGGTTTCGGCGTCAAGTCTATTTTTGCTGTGCTCAATTAAAGTGAAAGCACACTTTTGATGGACAAAATAAATATGATTTCACCCAAAAAGTGTCTGGTGTGTTTTAACAAGAACTGAAGTAGCCTAGGCTATGTCAGAAAAGAAAATTAAGACTCAAAAATATTTATAGAAAAGGTACCTATTTAAACTTGTTTTTATTATTTCCCAATCGTTTTCCTGCACTTGCTCCACTTCACTTGTCTTGTTTAGCCTGGACATGTGTCAAATGAGAAAAGAACCGTTTGAGAAATATAACTTGCCATTGATGTAAAAGTGATTGCAAAAGGCCTGTGTGTGTGTGTGTGTGCGTGTGTGTGTGTGTGTTGAGAAATATCTTTATACTGCAAGGGTATATTTATTTTTATTTGTTATTTATATATTATTTTATTGCTATTACCTGTTTTCATACAGAAGTTTAGTTTGCTAAATATAACTTTTTTTTTTTTTTTGTTGGATATTGGATGTGAAAAAAAAAAAAAAGTTCTTCCTTAACACTGCACTTTAGATGTGTGTGAATTTCCCACACCAGGAGTAATTTATATACCGGTAGGCTAGTTCTTTTCAAACAGTAACGTATTCTCCGCTGTTCAAACCTCAACTGTGCGCATGCGTGAGAGTAGTCCCCGAAGCCGCCGCCAGGCGCCGCCATTTGCGCCATTTAGAATTTCAGCCGCCGCCAGCCAATAATTTCGTAAGCCAAATTGAGCCGCCATCTGATAAAGTTTGGCTGAGCCGGCTAGAATTATTTGCATCAAATAATAATTATATCACATAGAGACATAGACACACGAAATGTATAAACAATACGCGAGATCCATTTTCCCTCTGGATTCATAACAGCACAGTCTTGTGCTCGTTGCTACGAGGGGTGACATGCTGACTCGCGATCTTCGCAGTAGACACGCAAGAGAGAAATGCACATTTTATACGGATTACATAAGAAGAGAGTAGGCTAGTCTGTTTTCTTTCGTTTTGAATTGTTCTGTTTAAAAGTAGACATGTCTGTGAGGCAAGTAGCCTAGGTTAGGCTTCCTTTATACGCCGACTTTCGGTTCATATGAGACGAGCTCCAGTTCACGCGCTGGCGTTTCGTAATTATCTATCGTCTGCTATATTTAGCCTACTTCTTATTTAGTAAATCCAGGCAGTTGGTTGATGAAACATTGGTTGAAATTAAGATACAATTAATACAAAACGAAATTCATTTTAAAGAAAGGTTTTGTGCTTTCTGTTTGATGTCTCTCTGAAAGTTTTAAAGCATCTTTTAGTGCCGCTTTCAGAGCGCTCACGTCCGTAACGGAGAACTGTCATCATGTACCATTGTTTTTTCCTCATAAATGCGAACACTAAAAATAAAATAAGATAAAATAAAATGAATATTTTGTTCTGTGGAGACTGAAAGCCAACCCTTCTTCATCTGATGCGTAGGGCCTAGTATTACTTTGGTTTGCGCAGTGTAATTCACATAATTACTAAACAATATTTTAGGCCTATAAAATTTAAAAAACGTTCTATACAAAATGTTCTAATAAAGAGAAGGTAGAAAATAAATATTTGTGTGTGCTTAAAGTGGTTTAAAAAAAGGAAATCGGAATCGGCTAAAATCGGTATCGGCAGGTCAAGTCAAGTCAAGTCAAGTCAAATATATTTATATAGCGCTTTTCACAATACAGATTGTATCAAAGCTGCTTTACAGTATCAATCAAAACAACTCAACAATGTTTGTTTATTACTGGACATCCAAAAAGGACATCCAAGTTTGGTAGAGCTGATCAATGGTATGATTGTTTAATTAATTTGAATATCCCCAACTGAGCAAGCCAAAGGCAACAGTGGCAAGGAACCGAAAAACTCCATCAAGTGACCCAATGGTGTCCTAAAACTCCATCAGATCACCCAATGGAGAAAAAAAAAACCTTGGGAGAACCCAGGCTCAGTCGGGGCCAGTTCTCCTCTGGCGTTTATGAACTAGAGGCCGAATTTACAGTAACTGTAAGATAAAAATTTATATGAATGCCTGGCTAAATAGATGCGTCTTTAGTCTAGTTTTAAACTGGGAGAGCGAGTCTGAGCAACGAACAATATCAGGAAGGCTATTCCAGAGCTTCGGAGCTAGATGTGAAAATGCTCTCCCTCCTTTGGTGGATCTGGATATCCTAGGAGTGACCAGAAGCCTCGAATTTAGTGATCTTAAAGAGCGCGATGGATTGTAAGGCGATAGAAGATCCGTTAAATAGACTGGAGCTAAACCATTTAGAGCTTTATAGGTCAAAAGCAATACCTTGTAATTAATACGGAACTTTATAGGTAACCAATGAAGTGATGATAAAACTGGTGTTATATGATCATATTTTCTTGATCTAGTAAGAACTCTAGCGGCTGCATTTTGGACTAACTGTAGCTTGTTTATTGAGGATGCAGGACAACCAGCTAATAAAGCATTACAGTAATCTAGTCTCGAGGTCATGAATGCATGAACTAACTTTTCTGCATCAGAAACAGATAGCATATTACGTAGCTTAGCAATGTTTCTAAGGTGGAAAAAGGCAGTTTTTGTAACATATGAAATATGCTTTTCAAAAGACAGGTTGCAGTCCAATATAACACCCAGGTCCTTTACCGTAGCGGATAAAGTAACAGGGCATCCTACTATGTTAAAGTTGTGTTGTGAGAGGTTTTGTAGACGGTTTTTAGAACCGATAAGTATTACCTCTGTCTTATCTGGATTTAATAAAAGAAAGTTACGCGTCATCCAATCTTTTATATCTTTAACACAATCTGTCAATTTGGATAATTTAGCGTATTCATCTGGCCGTGATGAAATATATATTTGAGTGTCATCAGCATAGCAATGGAAACTAATTCCATGTTTCCTTAGAATATTACCAAGTGGCAGCATATATATTGAGAATAATAAAGGGCCTAACACAGATCCCTGCGGCACTCCATGGTTTGCCGAAGTCATGATCGATTTTTCTCCATTTAAGTAGACGAAATGGTAGCGGTCAGATAAGTATGACCTGAACCAGCTTAATGCTTGTCCTTGAACACCAGTGTAATTTTGTAGTCGATCTAAGAGTATTGTGTGATCTATAGTATCGAACGCAGCACTAAGATCAAGTAAAACTAGTACTGAGATACAGCCTTGGTCCGAAGCTAAAAGTAGATCATTTATGATTCTAACAAGCGCAGTTTCAGTGCTATGATGTGGCCTGAATCCAGACTGAAACTTTTCATAGATGTCGTTTTCTTGCAAGAAAGAGCCGAGTTGAGCGGACACAACTTTTTCTAATATTTTTGACATAAATGGAAGATTCGAAATGGGTCTGTAATTTGCTAGGTTATTTGGATCTAATTGTGGTTTCTTAATAAGAGGTTTTATAACTGCCAGCTTGAATGCTCTTGGAACATGACCTAAAGATAAAGACGAATTAATAATATTGAGAAGAGGCTCTTCCACTATAGGTAATACTTCTTTCAGTAGTTTAGTTGGTATAGGATCTAATAAACATGTTGTTGTTTTAGATGAAGTGATAAGTTTATTTAACTCTTTTTGTTCTATGGTTGTAAAGCATTGTAATTGTTCTTGCGGGGTGATAATTGCGGCTGAATTATAAGGCGCGAGCAAAGATTGAACGTTTACGATTTTGATTCTGATGCTTTCAATTTTCTCGGTGAAAAAGTTCATGAAATCATTACTACTGAACTGTAACAAGGTATTTTGTTCAGACGACTTCTGTTTATTTGTTAGTCTAGCCACGGTATTAAATAAAAACCTTGGATTATTTTGGTTGTTTTCTATTAATTTGCTGAGGTGCTCAGCCCTGGCCGTTTTAAGGGCCTTTTTATAACGTGACATACTGTCTTTCCACGCGATTCTAAAGACCTCTAAATTAGTTTTTTTCCATTTACGCTCTAAATTACGGGTTTCTCTCTTTAAAACATACGTAGTATTATTGTACCATGGTGCTATACTTTTTTCTCTGACCTTTTTTAATCGAATGGGTGCAACCATATCCAATGTTCTAGAGAGAATGGTGCTCATAGTGCTAGTTAATTCGTCTAGTTCATCTGTTTGTTTGGGTTCAGGCAGCAGCTGAGACAGATCAGATAAGCTATTTGAGAAATTATCTATGGTGGATGGAAGAATTGTTCTACCTGGTCGATAACGTGGCGCAGCATGACATAATACAGCAGTACGTAGTATGCAAGTTACCATGTAATGGTCAGTGACATCATCACTTAGTGGAATGATATCTATATCGGTTGGATCGGTTCCATATGATATAATTAAATCGAGTGTATGATTAAGACGATGAGTTGGTCCGGTGACGTTTTGCTTGACCCCGAAGGAGTTTAATAAATCTGTAAACGCAGCCCCTAACGCATCATTTAAATTATCTACGTGTATGTTAAAATCTCCAACAATTAATGCTTTATCGACGTTGACCAAAAGATCTGATAGAAAGTCAGCAAACTCTTTTAGAAAATCGGCGTAAGGCCCTGGAGGTCGATATACGGTAGCCAATGCTAGAGATAATAGGGATTTTTTTCTTACATCTAACAGCGTAACATTTAGCACAAGTACTTCAAACGAATTAAACCTATGACAAGTTTTCTGAGTAACATTGAGAATATCTCTATAGATTGTTGCAACACCGCCGCCACGACCGATCAGACGGGGCTCATGCTTATAACAGTATCCTGGCGGAGTAGACTCATTTAGACCGAAATAATCATTTGGTTTAAGCCAGGTTTCAGTAAGGCACAGAACATCGAAATTATTATCTGTGACCATTTCATTTACAATAACCGCCTTAGGTGTGAGTGATCTAATGTTTAGAAGACCTAGCTTTAGAAATTGTTTTTGTTCACTAATACTAATAGCGAGAGTTTTTGTTTTAATAACAATTAGATTTTTTCTAGATCTCGCAGTAGATTTATTATTTGATCTTAGTAAACGAGGAATAGACACAGTTTCTATGCAATGTTCTACACTAGTATTAATATCAATTAAATTGGTGCAGTAGAGACTGTGATTTGGATTTTTGGTTACTAGTCAAATGGTATTTAACATCTTGGAGATGTTATCTGACAGAAGATCTGCCCCTATTCTACTTGGGTGTAAGCCATCAGCGCGGAAGAGCCTCGGTCGCTCCCAAAACAGATTCCAATTATTTACAAAGAGCAGTTTCTGCTCATTGCACCATGACAATAACCATTCATTAAGCGCGAATAATCTACTGAACTTTTCATGCCCTCGTCGGTACGTAGGAAGCGGTCCAGACACAATAATCGCTATTTCAGGCGATGTGCTGCGTACCGTATCGATAAGGCTCCTGAAGTCTTTCTTCAGAACCTCCGTCTGTCGCAGCCTAGTGTCGTTAGATCCCGCGTGCAGCACAACAGCTCCGACGCGCTCGTCACCGTTCAAGATCTCAGTTACCCGCGCAGTTATATCGAGAACACGAGCACCAGGAAAGCAGTGACTGTGCACCTTACTTTTACCTAACGTAGCATGGACGTGTCGGACGGTGGAATCGCCGATGATCACAGCATTGCGTTCCGTTTCACGAAGAGGGGAGAAGCGGTTCTGAGTGGAGATCTCGAAAACCGGGAGGGGCGAAAAGATTCTTGTCCTGGCTCGCGGCTTCCGCGGAACCACCCAGGCTTCGTGGTGGTGTGTTGAAGCCGGAGTGAATGAAACCATGGCTGATCGTGACCTGGACGTTCGGGACCAGTGCTGAGAAACGGACGGAGTAGACGAGGTCGGCGTCAGCGGGTTACTAACGTTAATCACTGATCCGTGTGCATCAGCGCGTGATGTTTCAAGAGCTAAACGCCGGTCTCTCAGCTCAGTTTGTCTCTCTAGAAGGTCACGGATCTGCTTTTCTACAGCTTCTAATTCAGACTGCACCGCGAGCAACTCAGATTTGTTCTCATCTGCACAAAAAGGTAGATAACATACACCTGATATATTCGCCATTTTAACAGATGGACAGTAAGTTAGCAACTTAGTGGTTAGTGGTGTTGGGTAACGGCTTGAGACGCGTCTGTTCAACAGTCCTAGTTATAATTATGTGTTAAATGATGGTTCAAAACAGAATAAAAGGAGGAAATACGGAAAAACACAAGGGAATACGAACCTAATACGAGGCTTAGACAGCCACGACGCAGACAAACAAACTCACGGCAGACAGCGAGGCGGATAAATCAGTCGATCGCAGGTCAAACTCAAGAAAAATTGTAAATCGGAATTGGACAAGAAAATTGTAATCGGTGCATCTCTTGCAGCGACAAATTGTAGGATTGGTGGTAGGGTTGCCTAGCCTGGTTCTACCAGACTCTCGTACATTTCATTTGTACATAGAGTCTGGCACCGCTCCATTGACAAACGTTTACTTCCTTGTAGGAGGGCCAGAGTCACTCTATCTGCCATAACCAATCGCTAACGTTTTTTTTCGTGACATATGTCTTTTCCCGAACCCCGTGGGTGGATGGCCATAAACACAAAACTAAGCAAAGATTGCTCTTGCTCCGACTTTAACTTCTTGATATTCGGCAGCGTTGCCACAACGGACCGAATGGCTTCGCTCGCATCTTTCTTATTTTGAACTACAACTCAAAATAACGCACGAGTCGACAGCAACGTCATCGTTCTCAGCCACCCCCTCTGTTCGCTGATTGGTCCTACAAAAAATTGATTTCTGGAAACCGAAGTCTACGGCACAGTCCCAGACCTACTACTGAAGGAAAATGAAATTGAGCGGAAGTGCGTAGGAGGGCAGAGCCAGGCTAAGGGTTGCCACCCGTCCCTTAAAATACGGAATTGTCCCGTATTTACAAGTAAAATTATGCGTCCCGTATCAAATCAATAAGGGACGCAATTTGTCCCGTATTTTACATAAGGCCCACACAGAGCTGTAGCGACAATGACTTGTTTTGGGGAAATTATTAGCTTAAATGGGGAATAATTCATCAGATAATGAATATGCATTTCGACTACACAAATTAAACTCTGCCAAATAGGGAATAGGCTAAACCTCACCGTATATGAATAATTAACACGATTGCTCGTAGCAATTATTAATATAGGTCGGCAAAATCATATAAATTATCAGGGTAAATTTTCATGTGATTCAAATTTAGTTATCACGCACTCTGTCCGTCCGGAGGACTGGAGGAGAAAACTTCATCACAACTTACCGGCCTGTAAACAGCGACAATAACCTTCCTGTGGCCACCAGGAATGATATTTTCGTATAAGGCACTTTAGATATTTCAATAGTTAAACCAAGTAGAGCTTTGTAACTTAAATCGACATTTTCAGGGACTTAGAGTTTATGGAACAATGAGACAGATTCAATTCAAAGGATTATGGATATTTAATAACAAAAAACTAAAGATTACATAGACTACTTAAATCACGCAGGAGTAAATATGTATAGCAAAAACAAACAATTACCAAAAATTATTGCAATACGAAATATTGGAGAGAGAGAGAGAGAGAGAGAGAGAGAGAGAGAGAGAGAGAGAGAGAGAGAGAGAGAGAGAGAGGAGAGAGAGAGAGAGAGAGAGAGAGAGAGAGAGAGAGAGAGAGAGAGATCTTCTCAGGACAGAACAGTTCAAACAGTTACTTCAAAATGAGACCCCAAAGGCTTTAAGGAAGTTCTAGACAACCTTAAAACAGCATTTCTCTTAGATTATACTTGCTTTGATATGGCCCTGTTTGTGCGGCTGGTTTGAAAAGAAGCGTAGGCTGAGTGTCCGGAGTTTCTTTCAGACGGAGGAAGATGTTGCGATCTCTCAGCTCGTACGAAAGATGATTAATCTTAAATTCGTTTAGTTCGTGAGTACACTGAACGAAGGAGAACTATCAAACTGAGGTAGATCAACAGAGTTGATTGGTTGGAGTTCTTATTGAAGAATGGTGGATCTCTCTCTGGCGTAGGACTGCACTGAGCAGAAGTGGCGCTCCGGGTTTTGAAGGAAGTAGCACCACGCCTTCCTTACATGCCTGATCCAATCGTTTGGGCTTCGTTCCGAACTTCGTTCCGGGCAATGTACAGAGGAGACAGAACTGAATCATAAAACGCTTATAGACTATTATTAATAAAAGAATGCATCATGTTGCACTTTGTGTTAAGGATTTTATACCACTGAATTTCTCTGATCACAACAATACCACAAACGGTACTTCTGTGAGCTAGTAAGTAAAAGATACATAGTTCTTCATGTTTAAACGCATATCAAGTTTGATTACATACTATAAAGCTGATGGTTATAGCAATTTGTCACATGGGGATCGTGAAACACAACAAGAAAAACATTTTATACATTTAAAAAGGGGTACTTTGACGCACGTGGTCACGAATGAGTGTTTATGTGTGTGTGTATTGTGGACGTGGCCGGGTCATTCAGCGTTGAAGATGTGGTGAACTTTTCCTCACCCCCCTCCGGGGAATTATATGTGTGTGCGTCTTCTTTTGAATTGAATGAGTTTAGCATCCGGATAGTAGTTGAACATCTGGTTACACAATGTTCGTCTTATCTCCTCGGAGACCCCAGGGAGTTCCCTGCGGGGTCTCCAGACAGATCTGCGCCTTTTGGTCACATGTCAATAAGACAGGGCACTTCTTTGTTTACTCGTTAGAGAGAAGCGCTGCGTGTCGAATCAGGATCAGTAACTTAATCAAGTCAACACCATTTGCTTTGTATCACAGTCCACGATGTGTGGAGCTGTGTTTGCAAATTCAAATCCTGTAATTTAATCAAATGCCAGACGTGACCATCTGCTTGGTGTTACATAGCCAAGTTGGATAAAAACAAAAGGATTTACTATACTAATAGCAAATAGTCTATAAAGAAATCAATTGCACAATAATGTTACATTATGATTAGAATCAAATGAATTTTGTTCACTGAATTTTGTTCACTTCACTGAATTTTAAAGGCCTAAAAAAATTGTTTAGGAATTCTATGAATTACACTGCGCAAACTAAAGTAATACTACCCAGCGGATGGAGAAGGGTTGGCTCTCAGTCTCCACAGAACAAAATATTAATTTTATTAGGGCCCAAGCCCCGAAAGTAGGGCGAAGGCCCTATTGTTTTCCTTAAGATAATTTTTTTTTTTTAACCAATTATTCGGGTACTTTTGGGGCCCTTAACGTGCTCAAAAACTCTTGAAACTTTGCAGACGGGTCAGAACCCGCGGCCATCAGGGCCGGGTTGAAGCTGGTACTCGGGCGTGGCAGGGGGGCTCGACAGCACCCCCTGGAATGGGGTCCGAAAACTTGGTCCATAAATCAAACACGTTTGCATGTAATATGAAACTCGGTACACATATAGATCTCATCGGTTCATATATCCTTCATACTCTTACTTTTTACCCCAGCCCAACAGGAAGTCGGCAATTTAGGGTTGTTTGGAAAATGCATGCAATGGAATTTGAAATACTCCTCCTAGAGAATTTTAAAAAAGGCACGAAACTCGGTCAGCTTGAAGTCAAGACACTGAGGATGAAAAATTGCCAGGGGATTTTTGATATCTCGAATGGTTTGGCCATGGCGAGGAAACAAAATTATGGCACGAAAAGAGAAACAGGAAGTGTGTTATAACTTCTTTATACATTAACTGATCCTGGTGAAACTTCAGCAGTGTGTTGTTGTAAGAGGCCGATCACATGGATGTGACTATTGTGAGTCAAAGTCATAGCGCAACCAACTGGCAGCAGGAAGTGCGTCACTTTCAAAATGCTTTGAAATCACCCTCTTATTTTTACCCGATTTGCATTAAACTTTATGTGTATAATGTAAAGACACGGCAGATGTAGACCTGAGAAAAGATTATTGATATCTTAGATACTGTTGCCATGGCAACGCATCAAACTTTAATATTCTTGTTGGATGCTTTTGAGACTCTTAGCATGCTTGAAATTGCATTAAACTCGACAGACACATTACACTTATTAGCCAGTAGACATGTGCAAAGTTTCAGAAACGGGCGTGGTGAGGACTCAGTAGCGCCACCTTTTGTCAAAAGTGGGGGGATTAGTTTGAGCCTGACAACTTCTAATTTGCAGTCACTAGCTCCGATCAACAGAAAGTCAGATATTTTGGTTTGAATATGGTGAGCCTCTCTCTGAGCCTACGTCTCTGTATGGAAAGCCCTTTTAACATTTAAAATCTAAGTTTGACAACTCGGAATTAACATTGTAGATATCAACAACGTCTTTCCGACTAGTCGTAATTACATTTTGGATAGTTTGTATTATCATTTAAGATATCTGTAACGTAATTGTGACTAGTCGAAACGACAGATAGAGATATCTGTAATTCAGTTTTGACTAGGAAAAACTGAATTACAGATATCTGTAATGACGTCATTGAAAACGACATTCAACTCGTCACACATCTTAAATGACAATTGCAGGTATCTGTAATTCAGTTTTGACTAGGCAGAATGAAAGTTAAAGATATCTCAAACGTCATATGACTAGAGCAAATTATTTTGCATGAGGTTGCTCTATTTTAGATATCCATGAATACGTAATTTCCCCTCCTCGCCATAATCAAAGAAGAAGTGGGTTAATTTCCTTATTTCTATGAAGAGAAGAAAGAAAGAAGCAGTCATGGCATTGGCTGTAATCGAAAAACACCATAAAATGTTTCCAGCATGACACAAATTGTATTCATAAGCCTGCGGGTTTCTCAAAAATATTGGCAACATGCAATGTTTGCAATGCATTTCTATGTTTATGATCATGCTTAAAATTACCGTAGGTTATTTTGATGTAGGATTTACACATGAGAGAGATTTACACTAATTCACTTTAATAAAGATGCTTACATGCATGCTATTCTTGCCATGGCAGTGCAATAACATTAACTTCCTTAGATGAGAAAAAAAGTTCTTAGTTTAGATTTTAGATTTCTTAGTTTATTTTTTATTTTATTTTTTTTTAACAGTAAAAATCCATGATAGCCTGTAGGTGTTGACTTCAGGTTAAAACAGTAGCTAACAGCATTAAAGACATGCTCTGCTCCCGCCTAAAGTGGGATGCGGGCCTAATTTGCATCCAGATATCTGCAACGTCATTTCGCCTAGTCAAAACTCTAATTCAGGGGTCCCCAACTGGCAGACCGGGGTCCAGGTCCGGACCCCAATACCTTTTTATCCGGACCTCTAAACATTTTTGTTAAGTTTTGGAAAAAAAAAATATAGTTTTTACTGAAAGAAATTTTTGAACAGGCGTGCGTGCGGGCAGCTATGTCTGTGTCAGGTCCTTTGCGAGAGCCGGGGTCCGGAGAGATCACAAACTTTGGCTTGTACACACATTACTATGATATTCGTGAATGGATTATTATGGCTTTCTCAAAAATTAGAAAAGTTGACTCTGAAAACCGCATCTTTCGAGATGAGTGGACTGAAGCGTACTCTTTGCCGTCATCGAGCTATACGAGGCCCGTGTGTCTTATTTGTTCGGAGTCTGTTGCTGTTGTTAAAAGTGGAAACATCAAGCGGCATTTCGAGACAAGACACAAAACTTTCAATGAAAATTACCCGCCAGGATCACCCGCGAGGACGAGGAAAATTTGTGAACTGAAAGGACAGTATGTGCGTGCAACACGGGTGATAACACAGTCCCTTACAGCACAGCAACGAGCCTACGAGTGCTCACTTCGAGTACAGTGGATTTTGGGCAAACATAAAAAGCCTTTTACTGACTCCGGAATGGTGAAAGAATGTATGGAGGCGTTGGCAGACACGCTGTTTGAGGGTAAAGAAGGACAGCAGATAAAACTAGAAAAAAAGTTTGATGAGACAAACTTTAAGTTGGCTTGAAAAAGCCGGACCAAAGAGTTTGAATAAGTTTAAAATAGTTTAAAGTAGTTTTGCGTTTGATAGATGGATTACTTAGAAAGAAATTATAGTTAGAAAGAAAGAAAATGATAAGTTAGAAAGAAAAGTAAGATTAGTTAGATAGATAGAAAGATTAGTTTCAATAAAAAGAAAGATTAGCTGGAAAAAAAGAAAGATTAGAAAGAAAGAAATATTAGTTAGAAAGAAAGAAAGAAAGATTAGTTTGAAAGAAAGATAGATTAGTTAGAAAGAAAGAAAGAGATTAGTTAGAAAGAAAGAAAGATAGATAGAAAGAAAGAAAGATAGATTAGTTAGAAAGAAAGATAGATAGAAAGAAAGAAAGATAGATTAGTTAGAAAGAAAGATAGAAAGAGAAAGAAAGAAGGAAAGATGGATGAGTTAGAAAGAAAGATTAGTTAGAAAGAAAAAAAGATCAGTTAGAAAGAAAGAAAGAAAGAAAGATGGATTAGTAAGAAAGGAAGAAAGAAAAACAGATAGATAGATTAGTTAGAAAGAAAGAAAGATAGATTGGAAAGAAAGATAGATAAGAAAGAAAGAAATATATATTAGTTAGAAAGAAAGCTAGAAAGATTAGTTAGAAAGAAAGAAAGATTAGTTAGAAAGAAAGAAAGATTAGTTAGAAAGAAAGAAAGATAGATTAGTTAGAAAGAAAGAAAGAAAGAGATTAGTTAGAAAGAAAGAAAGATAGATTAGTAAGAAAGAAAGAAAGAAAGATTAGTTAGAAAGAAAGATAGATAGATTAGTTAGAAAGAAAGAAAAATAGATTAGTTATCTATCTTTCTTTCTAACTAATCTATCTTTCTTAGTTAGAAAGAAAGAAATATAGATTAGTTAGAAAGAAAGAAAGAAAGAAAGATTGATTAGTTAGAAAGAAAGAAAGAAAGAAAGAAAGAGATATAGATTAGTTAGAAAGAAAGATAGAAAGAAAGATAGATAGAAAGAAAGATAGATTAGTTAGAAAGAAAGAAAGATAGAAAGAAAGATAGATTAGTCAGAAAGAAAGAAAGATAGATTAGTTAGAAAGAAAGAAATATTAGTAAGAAAGAAAGATAGATTAGTTAGAAAGAAAGATAGATAGATTAGTTAGAAAGAAAGAAAGATAGATTAGTTAGAAAGAAAGAAAGAAAGAAAGAAAGAAAGAAAGAAAGAGATTGGTTAGAAAGAAAGAAAGATAGATTAGTATGAAAGAAAGAAAGATAGATTAGTTAGAAAGAAAGAAAGATAGATAGATTAGTTAGAAAGAAAGAAAGAAAGATAGATTAGTTAGAAAGAAAGAAAGATAGACAGATTAGTTAGAAAGAAAGAAAGAAAGAAAGATAGATTAGTTAGAAAGAAAGATAGATTAGTTAGAATGAAAGAAAAAGATAGATTAGTTAGAAAGAAATAAAGATAGATTAGTTAGAAAGAAAGAAAGAAAGAAAGAAAGAGATTGTTTAGAAAAAAGAAAGATAGATTAGTTAGAAAGAAAGAAAGATAGATTAGTTAGAAAGAAAGAAAGATAGATAGATTAGTTAGAAAGAAAGAAAGACAGATAGATTAGTTAGAAAGAAAGAAAGATAGAAAGAAAGAGATTAGTCAGAAAGAAAGAAAGATAGATTAGTTAGAAAGAAAGAAATATTAGTAAGAAAGAAAGATAGATTAGTTAGAAAGAAAGATAGATAGATTAGTTAGAAAGAAAGAAAGATAGATTAGTTAGAAAGAAAGAAAGAAAGAAAGAGATTGGTTAGAAAGAAAGAAAGATAGATTAGTATGAAAGAAAGAAAGATAGATTAGTTAGAAAGAAAGAAAGATAGATAGATTAGTTAGAAAGAAAGAAAGACAGATAGATTAGTTAGAAAGAAAGAAAGAAAGATAGATAGATAGATAGATTAGTTAGAAAGATAGATTAGTTAGAAAGAAAGAAAGATAGATTAGTTAGAAAGAAAGAAAGATTAGTTAGAAAGAAAGAAAGATAGGTAGATAGAAAGAAAGATTAGTTAGAAAGAAAGAAAGATAGATTAGTTAGAAAGATAGATTAGTTAAAAGGAGAAAGAAAGATAGATTAGTTAGAAAGATAGATTAGTTAGAAAGTAGATTAGTTAGAAAGATAGATTAGAAAGAAAGATAGATAGATTAGTTAGAAAGAAAGATAGATATATAGATCAGTTAGAAAGATAGATAGATAGATAGATAGATAGATAGATAGATAGATAGATAGATAGATAGATAGATAGATAGATAGATAGATAGATAGATAGATAGATAGAAAGATAGATCAGTTAGAAAGAGATTAGTAAGATAGATAGATAGATAGATAGATAGATAGATAGATAGATAGATAGATAGATAGATAGATAGATAGATAGATAGATTAGTTAGAAAAAAGATAGATAGAAAGAAAGAAAGATTAGTTAGAAAGAAAGAAAGATAGGTAGATAGAAAGAAAGATTAGTTAGAAAGAAAGAAAGATAGATTAGTTAGAAAGATAGATTAGTTAAAAAGGAAGAAAGAAAGATAGATTAGTTGAGAAAGATAGATTAGTTAGAAAGATAGATTAGTTAGAAAGAAAGAAAGATATTAGTTAGAAAGAAAGATAGATTAGTTAGAAAGAAAGAAAAGATAGATTGGTTAGAAAGAAAGATTAGTTAGAAAGAAAGATAGATTAGTTAGAATGAAAGAAAGATAGATTGGTTAGAAAGAAAGAAAGAAAGAAAGAAAGAAAGAAAGGAAAGAAAAAGAAAGAAAGAAAGAGAAAGAGAAGAAAGAAAGAAGAGATAGATTAGTTAGAAAAGAAAGAAAGAAAGAAAGAAAGAAAGAAAAGAAAGAAAGAAAGAAGAAAGATTAGTTAGAAAGAAAGAAAGATAGATTAGTTAGAAAGAAAGACAGATAGATTAGTTAGAAAGAAAGAAAGAAAGATAGATAGATTAGTTAGAAAGAAAAGATAGATAGATTAGTTAGAAAGAAAGATAGATTAGTTAGCAAGAAAGATAGATTAGTTATAAAGAAAGATAGATTAGTTAGAAAGAAAGAAAGAAAGAAAGAGATTGGTTAGAAAGAAAGAAAGATAGATTAGTATGAAAGAAAGAAAGATAGATTAGTTAGAAAGAAAGAAAGATAGATAGATTAGTTAGAAAGAAAGAAAGACAGATAGATTAGTTAGAAAGAAAGAAAGATAGATAGATAGATAGATAGATAGATAGATAGATTAGTTAGAAAGATAGATTAGTTAGAAAGAAAGAAAGAAAGATTAGTTAGAAAGAAAGATAGATTAGTTAGAAAGAAAGAAAGATAGATTGGTTAGAAAGAAAGATTAGTTAGAAAGAAGAGATAGATTAGTTAGAATGAAAGAAAGATAGATTGGTTAGAAAGAAAGAAAGAAAGAAAGAAAGAAAGAAAGAAAGAAAAAAGAAAGAAGAAGAAAAGAAAGATAGATAGATTAGTTAGAAAGAAAGAAAGAAAGAAAGAAAGAAAGAAAGAAAGAAATAGATAGATAGATAGATAGATAGATAGATAGATAGATAGATAGATAGATAGATAGATAGATAGATAGATAGATAGATAGATAGATAGATAGATAGATAGATAGATAGATCAGTTAGAAAGAGATTAGTAAGATAGATAGATAGATAGATAGATAGATAGATAGATAGATAGATAGATAGATAGATAGATAGATAGATAGATAGATAGATAGATAGATAGATAGATAGATAGATAGATAGATAGATTAGTTAGAAAAAAGATAGATAGATAGATTAGTTAGAAAAAAGATAGATAGATCAGTTAGAAAGATAGATAGATAGATAGATAGATAGATAGATAGATAGATAGATAGATAGATAGATAGATAGATAGATAGATAGATAGATAGATAGATAGATAGATAGATAGATAGATAGATAGATAGATAAGTTCATTAGTACATATAGAATGGTAGTTTAATTGAGTCTAGGGCTTCAGGGATTTTAGATTTGAGTTTTTGTGTTGTACACTACTGGGCCACCGTAGTCTTGGCTCAATTTGAACATGTTGCAATGAAAGTCAATGGGATTTTTATGGTTTTTAATATTAATTTTTAAGAAATCTGAAAGTCAAAACTAGGGATGCACCGATACCACTTTTTCCAGACCGAGTCCGATACCGATACTTTCATTTTTGGTACTCACCGATACCGATACCGTAACCGATACCTGTATTTTTAATTTTCAATTAATTTTCAATTCATGCATTTGTAATTTTTAAATGTATTGGTAGAGAAACCAAAATAATATCAATCATATTAGTTGTTTATTAAATTTAAACTTAATTAGTTCAACAAATATATATTTCATGCACTGCATATTCATTACTGTATAAACTAAATATATATGGATCTTTTTGTAAAGTTGATAGAGGTAGCCTATTTAGCCAAGAGCAGAGAGTAGTTTATTTGTCCTTTGTTTGATTAACATTAAAACACAGCAGCAGATTTATTAAAGTGCCGCCCCTTTAAGGCCGAACGCACTGACGCCATTTGAATTATACTGTCTACGTTCACTTGAGATATATAACAGACTTTTACTAGGATACTCGCCAAGACACGTGTTTTTACATACCGTAATTCCTCAAATAAAGACAGGGGCCTTTATTTACCTGAACTGCAGATGGTAGCCGGCTTTTATGTGAAGCAGGCTTTTATTAGAGGCAGGCCTTTATTTCTAATTCGCGATCCCCGCCCGCCAGCCAAGTTATTATGGTGACGCGTCATGCTTGGCACATGTTCACCACAGCCAAAATAGCACTGTATGACAGATGTAGCGCTTTTATTTCTAAATATTAACAAAGTTGCTTACCATGTCATCAACTATCTTCTATTCTGACTCTCAATTCAGTGTAAGTGAGTTTGTTTTGTCGTTTAAAACCCTTTATAATTGATCCTGATCTGTAACGTTATATGGGCACCGCAGTTCAGAGATTCCTGTCTGTTGGATTTGTACGTTACACAGCGCGTGAATTCTTCAGTTTCTCCCGAAATGCATGAAAGTAAGCGGCCGGTGAACTGGGAGAAGAATAGAGTAAACTTTATACTTACACTGTGTATCTGATATGAATAAAACACGTCGCCAAATATATTTGAATGGATTATTGCTGCGTCCATAGACACCATTGTGTATTTTACAAACTATAAATGTATTGTTTTGCTATAAATCTTATCTATTTAAATGTCTGAAACCTAAAATAAACGTGGTTAAAAACACTGAATAGTTGTGATATATGACAAGCGCAGCACGCGTCCGTCTTTGAGTGTGTACTAATTTTTCCCCGGCCTTAATTTGAGACCGGCCTTTATTTGTCCGCGTTGACCACGCACCCGGCCACTATCAGAGGCCCGGCGTTTATTTGAATACCGGTTTTTATTTGAGGAATTACGGTAGTTTTGTGTGAATTCGTCCGTACAAGCGCAATGCGTGAAAGACTTCCATTCAGTATTCGCGCGCTGTCTGGTGGTTTTCGGGGCGCGCGCTGTGGATGTTTAAAGTTCATGGAAATTCTTGACCTGCAAATGTCCTGTAATAATGTAGGCAACCACTCGTTAAACGTAAGTAAGGTAACAGTTTATGTTTTACTTGCATATACGATTTAGTTTTAATCCAAATAACACGTGCTGAGTGAACGATCCGCAATCAACAGCATTCAACAGAAGTGCGCTCTCTCTCTCTCTCTCTCTCTCTCTCTCTCTCTCTCTCTCTCTCTCTCTCTCTCTCTCTCTCTCTCTCTCTCGTCAGTTAACGTTATTAATAAGCTACATGCCTTGTTTTACTTGATTTGCCATTGACATCCGACTGAACTACAAACTTTCCACTGACGTCTGTGAAAAAGGGATGCACTCGACCAGCTCGCGCGTCTGTGTCGTAGCGCGCTCAATCCACTGCGCGTTTTTCTCTTAACAGCTTGCGCACCATATAGTTATATAGGCGACACGTTAATATATTCTGTTTAATATTCCACTGATAAGATACATTTATTTCATATACAGCCTTTTTTTTATCCCCATTATAATTTCTGACACTGTACACATAACACAGTCTCATCCCAAGAAGTCATATATTGACGTCTTGGGACGTCTTTTGACCATACGTCAATATCCGCCTTTTTAGGGTACCCTTAAACGTCGGTTATATGACGAACCTGGGACATCATACAACTGACGCTTTACCTTTAACGTCAGTAGGTGACGGGGTAGGTTTAGGGGTAGGTTTAGGTCTGGGGTAGAGTTAGGATCCGATAATGTCAACTAACCGACGTTTAAGGGTACCCTAAAAAGGCGGATATTGACGTATGGTCAAAAGACGTCCCAAGACGTCAATATATGACTTCTTGGGATGAGACTGCGCTGGTACACATGCTGCCTGGTATCGGTTGTTGGTATCGGGGCATTTTTACGAGTACGAGTACAAGTACATGAGCTCAGTATCGGGCCCGATACCGATACTGGTATCGGTATCGGTGCATCCCTAATAATGACATGTGTTTTACACTGGTATTACAACTTATAGGTGGTTTATGAGGACATAAAGGTCCTCATAACTCAAATAGCTTAAAAAAACAATAAAAAAAACAATGTTTTATTGAAAATAAAACATTGCAGCATGTCTCCTGTGATGGGTAGGTTTAGGGACAGGGGCAGTGTAGGGGGATAGAATATATAGTTAGTACAGTATAAAAACCATTACGCCTAAGGAGAGTCCTCATAATGCTGTTGCACCAACGTGTGTGTGTGTGTGTGTGTGTGTGTGTGTGTGTGTGTGTGTGTGTGTGTGTGTGTGTGTGTGTGTGTTCTGGCGTAGTATGGCTGCCAGGTGGAGCTGCACATTAATGATGGTTGAGGAGATTCCCCCTTCCATGTAAAGCACTTTATGTACCCAGAAAAGCACTATGTAAGGGATAATGTAGAGCAAGGCGGTCGTTATAGCGAACACAACCCCGACAGGCTGATTATGAGCCCGACGCGAAGCGGAGCCTGAAGGGTTTGTATTCGCTATAACAACCGCCTCGCTCTACATCATCCCGCGTATTACATGTACCAAATAAATCAATAATTTGACTCAAAATATTGATTTAAAAAGGAGTTTATTGATTTAAAAATGATTGTATTGCGTCCGTCTCTACGGTTAGAATCCATGGCAACTAGGGGTGGAACGGTACACATAAGTCACGGTTCGGTTCATACCTCGGTTCAGACGTCACGGTTCGGTACGATTTCGGTACAGTGGAGTGAAAAGCAAAACAAAAGTGCAGAAGGCATTTTTATAAATGTCTTAAGCCTTGTATTTTTTAAATAAGTTTTATTAATAAAGGCATAGAACCTGTTTACTTGTAGTGCACTGACAGGAGTTTTATATAATTAGTTTATTTATTAAATTATTAAAAAGATGAAAAGACCTTGAGATATGTTTGGTAATTGTACCTGAATGAATTTAAAATTAATTTGCTCTTTCAGATCAATATATTTGTTTTCCTTCATTTTTAGTTAACCCAAACTTTATTCTCATCTGAATTATAAATAATTGATTTCTGTATAAAATAATACTACCTTTAAAAACTTTTGTTAACATTTGTAGGTTACAGTTTGACAAGAGTTTAGAGTGTGACAAAAGCACAATGTTGTGTTTTATTGCAAGTGTACACAAAAGTAAACAATAAACACTTTGCAGTTTTAATGATGTCCTGTATGAAAAAATGACGGAGTATGTTTCCACTGTTGGATCGCGCACGAGAGATCTCTCTCGCACGCGCGCAAACACACACACACACACACACACACACACACACACACACACAGACACACTGACTGTTCATCGCGCCTCTCTCTCGCACACGCGCGCGCAGACACACACAATGTTCATCGCGCCTCTCTCTCTCTCTCTCTCTCTCTCTCTCTCTCTCTCTCTCTCTCTCTCTCTCTCTCTCTCTCTCTCTCTCTCTCTCTCGCGCGCGCGCGTTTTTGTACCGTGTATTCTACGTGCAAATTCGTCCACCGAACCGTGACGCCCGTACCGTTTCGGTTCGATACGAATACATGTACCGTTCCACCCCTAATGGCAACGCTCTGTTTTTCATGGCAACGGTGTGTTATACCAAAGTCCTTTTAGGCAAGTCCTGTCACTAGGCCACCATCTTGGCAACGCCTCCGGGCAGCTATTTCTGACTAACAAGACCAGGCTCCTATCTAAATGAATGGACAGAGAGTCAGATCTGCAGTTTCACTGGTCACGGGGACATAAAAACTGCATGTATAGAAACAGCAGTAAAATATGATAAAAATCGCAGAAAAAGTTTGATGACTTTACCCCAAAATAAGGTTTAAAACGGCTTTTCCCCCACCGGTTATACTTTTACTGCGCATGCGCAAGAGTTCACGACACACACACGCAAGGTCTCTCGCTCTCTCTCTCTCTCTCTCTCTCCTCTCTCTCTCTCTCTCTCTCTCTCTCTCTCTCTCTCTCTCTCTCTCTCTCTCTCTCTCTCTTGCCGTGGTGCGCGCGCTACACGGTTTGAAGCACACTCGCTCTAGATTCGGGGATATTTTAACTAATTTGTGGGCATCAGGGAGCCACTATCAATCTGGGGTGACTTGGGATCTCTGATATTTACACAACGCACACATACAGTGAGTACTTATCAAATCTGCCGCCTTTTCAAACAGTAACGTATTCTCCGCTGTTCAAACCTCAACTGTGCGCATGCGTGAGAGTAGTCCCCGAAGCCGCCGCCAGGCGCCGCCATTTGCGCCATTTAGAATTTCAGCCGCCGCCAGCCAATAATTTCGTAAGCCAAATTGAGCCGCCATCTGATAAAGTTTGGCTGAGCCGGCTAGAATTATTTGCATCAAATAATAATTATATCACATAGAGACATAGACACACGAAATGTATAAACAATACGCGAGATCCATTTTCCCTCTGGATTCATAACAGCACAGTCTTGTGCTCGTTGCTACGAGGGGTGACATGCTGACTCGCGATCTTCGCAGTAGACACGCAAGAGAGAAATGCACATTTTATACGGATTACATAAGAAGAGAGTAGTAGGCTAGTCTGTTTTCTTTCGTTTTGAATTGTTCTGTTTAAAAGTAGACATGTCTGTGAGGCAAGTAGCCCAGGTTAGGCTTCCTTTATACGCCGACTTTCGGTTCATATGAGACGAGCTCCAGTTCACGCGCTGGCGTTTCGTAATTATCTATCGTCTGCTATATTTAGCCTACTTCTTATTTAGTAAATCCAGGCAGTTGGTTGATGAAACATTGGTTGAAATTAAGATACAATTAATACAAAACGAAATTCATTTTAAAGAAAGGTTTTGTGCTTTCTGTTTGATGTCTCTCTGAAAGTTTTTAAAGCATCTTTTAGTGCCGCTTTCAGAGCGCTCACGTCCGTAACGGAGAACTGTCATCATGTACCATTGTTTTTTCCTTATAAATGCGAATAAAAATAAAATAAGATAAAATAAAATGAATATTTTGTTCTGTGGAGACTGAAAGCCAACCCTTCTTCATCCGATGCGTAGGGCCTAGTATTACTTTGGTTTGCGCAGTGTAATTCACATAATTACTAAACAATATTTTAGGCCTATAAAATTCAGCCCGTATAAATGTGCATTTTCTAAGCTTATAAAATGGACAACATTCATTTGATTCTAATCATAATGTAATATTATTGCGAAATTGATTTCTTATAGGCTATTTGCTATTAGTAGGCTAGTCTATAGTATGTTTTTATCCAACTAGGCTATGATTTGATACGGGACGCATCATTTTACTTGTAAATACGGGACAATTCCGTATTTTAAGGGACGGGTGGCAAGTACTTTCCTAATTCCTACTTTTTTTTTTTTAACTTAGGCCTACCCAGACTTTTGTTAAATCTTCCGGGCATGGTTGCACAAACACCTGAATCAAAGATTGATGTTATGAACCGAATATTCAGGAACGGAGAGATTTATAGCACTGAACGTGATTACTGCAGTAACAAACCACCGTTTCCACATTGCTAATTCACGACGCATGCTTCAGTGTAGGCTACATTGAAGTGAAATGTGCAAAACTTTGTCCAAAATAATAGGCTACTGATAACAGTGTGTGTTTATATTAAGGCGAGGTACGGCAGGCAAAAAACATCGTTTTTTTTTTTTTTACTGGTCAAATTGCGATTTTTGGATATTTGTCTTCAATAACATGTCTTCTTTCAGACTTGTGGTGAAAAAAAAAAACGAAATACACATTTAGCTCTTTGTTTTAGCCTACTACACTTCGTCTGTTTGCGTCTGTAGATTTCTCATAAATTCAACAAAAGTTTGCGTTCTTAATCAGTGAAGTGGCAGCTTCAGCCATTTGAGAGGGGCGGGACATGTGCATACAACCGCCATCTTTGGCGTCACAGGTTTTCCCTATATAGTTGTATTGAGGATTGAGGAAGTGACATGTCTCTTATATAAATTGTCTCTGGTTATACTTTGCAGCGTCTGTTATCAAGAAATAACAGACCGCATTCTACATGAGAATTCAACCAAGCCATGTAATAAATAATTGTAACAAATTACTTATTATTATTATTAACTGCCTTGAGATCATTAACAAGCTCCTCCCGTGTAGTTCTGGGCTGATCCCTGACCTTTCTCATGACTCTCCTCATGAGGCCAGATCTTGCATGGAGCTACAGACCGAGGGCGATTGATTTTTCGTTTTGTATTCCTCCTCCTTCTCTCCAAGCTTGCTTGATGGTCATGTAGCCCATTCCAGCCTTGTGCAGGCCTACAATCTGGTGCCTGACGTGTGGTCTTGCCCATGCTGGTGGAGAGGTTGGAAGGGAAGACACAGATTCTGTGGAAAAGTGTCCACTGACATTAGGAGTACTTTCTTAAAGTGACAGGGCTAATCTGTGTTCCACATGACCAATCTGTGGGAGGCAGAATTCTTGCTGGTTGGTTGGGGATCAAATATTTATTTCACTCGATCAAACCTTTATATAATGTGTTTTTCTGGATTATTTTGGTTGATATTCCATCTCTACCTGTTAAAATAAACCTCCCATAAAAATGTTAGACCCTTAATTTCTTTGTAAGTAGGCAAACTTACAAAATCAGCAGGGGATACTTTTGTGCATGTACGTTTTGCACAGCTTTCTCTATCGTTCGTTAGTGAGATTATGTTATTCCCCGATGCTGATGTACAGATCAAACGTTAAATCTGAGGTAGTAGACATATGTTTCTCTCGTTTGTTTAGTTTAGTCTCACCACCCTTGACATTTTAATGTGCCCTTATTGTAACATTTTTGAGTGTGATCTAAAAAACACTCACAGAAGAGATAATGCTAAGAGAGTTTTTGCTGTGTATATATAGATGAAGTGTGATCTTGACCCATTTGTCAATGCAACTCTTCTGGAAGTTGTGGTTTCACAAGCACAAACTTAGTAGCCTAATAAAAGCTTCATGGTCATACATGCCAACCCTCCCGATTTTTCCGGGAGACTCCCGAATTTCAAAGCCCCTCCCGAAAATCTCCCGGACCGTCCTTTCTCTCGAATTAATCCCGATTTCCGAGTGCGGGTGCGAGAGTGACAGCCAGCCGACGGGGTGTCGTTGGTTGTTGCGTTAAATCTTACCAGAAACAATAGTGCTATTTTCTGATTGGCTAACAACACCAGACGAACAACACCATAGGAGACGCGTTTGATTCTTGCCGGTTCCAGAGGGGCGCCGCGGCATAAATATATTACAAATAGTTTATGAGCGTGAGAAATACGGGGAGAAATACAATGTGTGGCGGGAGAGCGTGACACAAGACCGAAATGAGTGACTGTCACGCTCAAATGCGTGACACTTGAGAGCTCTGCTGATGTGTGATGAAAGCACAAACAGAATCACGGATAAAGTATGTATTTTGTATTTACACTTCTCTTGTAAGTAATTCGTGGCTGCTGTCAGTGAAAATTGCTCTCTGTTATACAATATATATATATATATACAAAAAATATTGTAAAAAAAAAATGTGTTTGTGATATATGACTATATATATAACTATATATAATGAAGAGGATGAGCTGTAACTATATATAATGAAGAGGAGGAGCTGTAAGTATATATAAGGAAGAGGATGAGCTGTAACTATATATAATGAAGAGGAGGAGCTGTACCTATATATAATGAAGAGGAGGAGCTGTAACTATATATAATGAAGAGGAGGAGCTGTAACTATATATAATGAAGAGGAAGAGCTGTAACTATATATAATGAAGAGGAGCTGTATATATATATAATGAAGAGGAAGAGCTGTTACTAT